>ML784266.1:208693-227782 GCA_009831015.1 Picea engelmannii
GTCTTCAACTGCTTGGTTACGAACCAAGACTTCCATGCACCAGGCATGGGTACCCTGGTTACAAACCAGGGGCCCTGGTTACTAACCTAGGGTCTTCAATTGCTTGGTTACGAACCAAGTCTTCCATGCACCAGGCATGGGTATTACTAACCTAGGGTCTTTATCAATATATGTCCCAGATCACATATCCCAGGAGTGCACTGGGTGCCCTAGATCTCGTCTAGGGTCTTGGCCATCCTCCAGGAGAATGGCTCTCGCTGCTGCATGTAAATTTAACAAAATCAAGGAAGGTGTTGGGCATGATTTTCTGGGTAAAGAAAATCCGTACAGTCCGTACAGACTTGCACAGAAAACGAGGGCCATACTGCCATAAGTTCTGGGAACAATTTTCAAGGTGTTGGGCATATTATTCAAGGCATTTCCTAAGCTGGGTTTTCCTTATAGTTGCAGCAGATATTTGGCATGCAATTCAAGGACAATCCATACAACATTTAATGTTGTGACAATCGTACAGTGGTATGGATTTCTGGTTCAAAAATCGAGGAGCAAGCTACAAGAATGTCCATATAAGTTTGTAAAATTTCTGAAGATGAATATGCTGTAAAAGAATTTCTCAGAAACCCATAAATAATAAAAAACCCTCTCTCATTGGTTTTCCCCTTGTGGGTTTTTCTAGGGTCGATGTTAGACCGAAAATTTCTGTGTCATTAATTTTCTGAGTTATATGTGCTGCTGATATTTTATTTCTGCGTTATAAACGATGTTTAGAATCCTCATGTTTCAGTTCTGAAATTAATTTTCTGCTGTGTATTTAATTGCTGATATAAAATTGGGTTTGGGCATTAAACATTGGCTGAAAAATCAGCGAGACTGAAACTGGGGTGGGATCTGAAAATTTTACAAAATTGTAGTGGAATAATCACTCATGGAAAGGTATAATTCCTGGTAAATAATTGCCCTTATTAATAGAGACATAACACTTGTCTTTTAACAAAATATGGTCCAAGGAATTGACTATGTATGAGATATTTTCTGCTCAACCATAGGAAACTAGTGTAGATGCCACCCCCAAGTCGATCTACAAGGCCACCAGGGCAAAGGAAAGAAGTCATGGGCCTACAACTCACTCAACCCAACCCAATTACTCTCATGACTTAACCTATGTTCTCAGTACAAAGTAGTTTGGGCACCTCATCCAGTGATCTATAAGCCATGACACTCTCTTCCAATGCCCTACACAACATAAGGAAGATCTTCTATTTCTCTACTTAATAGTCCATCATGGATCTTCTTTCCTTCCAATGCTCTTTAGTGTTAGTAGGAGTCAAAATCTGCTAAATGCCTTATGAGAATAACACAGAAACGTAAAACTTTGGCTATCACATAGCCATTAAGCAATAATAAGTAGTGGATGAAGGCTTCCTAACATGCCCAACCCCTATGCTCATCTACAGCCTATCTATCTCTAGTAAAAAATGTGCAAATCCTTCATCTAGTCACTTTGAAATTTGGATAGAGAGTAGTCAAGGGAAAATGTGGCATGGGAACTCTTGTGGAGAGCATGAACATGAGAATGGTAAGAATGGTAATGACCAATGACAATGTGAAAATGAAGAACTCTTCACACTTTCCCAAATTGATTGTACTATGCCCATGCTTTCACAACTACCTGAGGTTGAGGTAGACAAGCTCACCAACCTCCACATACATTCATGGTTAGCCTTTTTATCTCAAAGGAGATAAAAACTTATGATGGAAAATATATGAGTTCCCAAGATGACACTAGGCAATAAAAAATATTACTTTCCCAAACATCTCATTTCCTTTTCCCCTCTCACATAATCATAGCCTCTCCACAACCCTCTTATAACATCATCTATTATATTCCAAAATTAACATTTACATAGCTTTGAGTGTAAAAAATAATCTACCACTTAATATATAAAAATTATAATTACAATATTTACATACCTAACCATTTATTTGCAGAACCTTGAACTTAAGCTCTGCACTAAAAATCTAACCAATTGTTACAGAAGTAAATGGCAATCAAAACAGAGATATGCTATAAGGTTATAAGCCATGTTAACATATCTAATTCGATCATGTATTTATCCAATCTTAACTATCACATATCTAAAATAAGCAACAATCCTTTTCTTCAACAAATAAACTAATTTAAATTTGTGCAGTGAGGGTTTTAATACCTCTCAGGCTATACTGACGAGGTATTGTAATCCAGTCCAATAATGTATTAATCCCAATAATAATAAGAAACACAAGATCTTCAAGTACTTACGTGGAATATAAACCAATCCAATAATATCTTAATTCCAATAATAATATAAAGAAACACAAGATCTTCATGTACAATATACGACAGGTAAAAATAAAATGGCAAAAGCCAAAATAAACCAGAGCATATGTCAAAGAGTTTGGTAAGAAAAACGATGGAAAAATAGGAAACCTACCCGTCAACTGAAGGAATATAATACAACTGAAAGTCGAGATTAACAATGGCTGCCATGGATCAAGAAGAGTTTCAGGGATCGTTTTCGGTGGACTTTTCTGAATCGGAAACAAAGCTGACAATAGCAAGGGCATTGCTCACTAAATCTGTAACCCTTTCTACTTTTTGCTTCATATTTTCATCCATGCTCACACCCACATCTTCAAATCCTTCCACGCAGGTCGAAGGGTTAGTGAGCGCGGCGCTGAGCCATGTCCTCAGATCGGCTATCCTCTGCTTCCAACCTTGCTCTCCCAGTACCGAAACCGAAGAGTTAAGCTGATCCACTGTATCGATCAAAAGTTTCCTGCAATCTTCAATGGCGCCGAGACTCTTGCCTACCGCTTTTCTGTTCAGATCCATGGCAAATTGGGTAACCCTAATGGCCTCGTCACGGCTAACCTCCACTGCGATTCTTGCAAGCTCGCTCATGTTTGCCTGCCGATGACCTGTACACGGCTGGAAAGCCGACATACAGAGGTCCTGATGGGAAGTAGAGTTGCAGACCTTGCGGACGAGATCTGAGGATCGAATCCGTTTATGGCTAGATTCATCATCATGGGTAAATTGAATGCTCACACAAACTACACCAACGAGAAGAACGATGGAACATACCACAGCCAAAAGGGCTTTCTTCCTCCTCTGTTTCTGTGCCTCATGGCTTGCTGTAGGAGGCGAAGGAACGATTTTATCGTAGCCCTTGTAAGCATTCATCTCGCTGTCAATATACCAAACAGAGATTGGACTCCTTAAATTTCTTGGTTCTTGGTTCTGGTACCAGACAGAGATTGGACTCCTTAAATTTCATGGTTCTACTCCGTACCTTTTATAAGATGAGATTTATAGAAATGTATGAACAGAGACGCGTTGAGCGAGTCAACTTAACAGTCCTTTTCTGCAAGGCAATGGAAAGCACGATCAAAGGCGGTGAAAACATATGTTTCTTGACCTACACTGATGGGTTTGTTTTCGATGGTATGTTATACTATTGCTGGTGAATGTAAAGTCTCAAGATCAACTCTGACTCTTTCTCTAAAATAATGCTTTTGCTTTCTCTAAATATCAGAGGGATTGGAGGCACCCTCAAAGTTGTCTCGGTTTGTCGAGTGTTGGATCAGACTCACCCTGATATTCTTTTTTTTCAAGAAAAGTCGGTAAGTGACCTGAGGGCTAGAGATTTTATACCGGTGTTACGTCCCTCGTGGGTTTCTTGTTCTGTAAGTGTTGTGGGAAAGTTTGGTGGACTTTTAGCTGCTTGGGACCCTTCCTTATTTGTTTTAGAATCTGTTCACATTGCCAGAGGTATCCTGCTAATCGGAAGAAGTGTAGCAACTAAGCAAGAGCTGGCTTTTTAAAATTTATATGGGCCTTCACGAAGAAAATTCCTTTATGGAAAACAGTCGAAGATAGTGGTATCTTAAGTATTCCAAATTTGATCATCGCAGGTGATTTAAATATTATTTTGGCCGATGAAGAGGCTTGGGGAGTCTTCGGGATTATAAAGAATATGGATGATTATTACAAAACTCTCTTTCAGTCAAATAATTTAGTTGATATTAAACCGGCAAAGATGATGCCTACCTGGAGGAATGGTCGGTCCAGACAGGATGCTATAGCGAGAAGACTTGATAGAGTTTTAGTGTCTGAAGCTCTTCTTTCAGAGGCTGGCAACTACCGTTCCTGGGTTGAGTTTCCGTTTGTTTCAGACCATGCACCTATTTGTTTTCAGAGGGAGCAGCCCCTGACTTACACGCGATTTCCTTTCAAGTTTAATGTTGATTGGCTCAACGAGAAGGAATTCGTGGATATTATCCAAAAGACTTGGAAAGACCCTTTGTTCTTGCGGGAAGAGAACAAACAATTGCGCCTGCTTTGGAAGCTACAGGTCATTAAAAAATTAACTAAATCCTGGAACAAAGAGAACGAAAAGAAAAAAAGAGCAAAGTTGTTTTCCTTGGAAGCTGATATAAATTGTTTCACTAGTCTATTGACGGATGATCCTAACAACTTAGATATCTTTTCATCGTTGAAACAGTGAGAATCTGAAAGTAATTTGATTCTTAAGAGTGAAGAGGAGATGTGGTGTCTTAGTAGCAGAGCACTCTGGCTCTCGAGCGGGGATAACAATACCAGATATTTGCATAAGGTGGCTTCTCATAACAGGATCAAAAAGCATTTGTGGGATATTTACTCAAGGTTTGGCGATCTGATAATTGACCAAGAAGCCATAAAAATTAAGGCAACAAACTACTTTAAATCTCTTTATAAGGCGCCAACTATAGTGAATATCAGTGATCAATGCAAAGTTACTGAGCTCTTTTCACAGTGGGTAAATGAAGAGGAAGCAAATGCTTTGGTTTCATCGGTTACTTTGGAAGAACTACAAGCAGTTCTTGATCAGTTCAAGAAGGAAAAGAGCCCAGGCCTGGATGGCTGGACCTTTGAATTTTTCACATTCTTTTTTTATTTGCTTGGGGAGGACCTTCTTGTAATGGTTGAAGAGTCTAGAAAATAGGGTTCTATAGTGGGCGGTCTAAATTCAACTTTTCTGACCTTGATTCCAAAATCAAATCATCCAAGAACTTTTGACGACTTTCGCCCTATTTCTCTTTGTAACCTATGTTACAAGGTCATTTATAAAGTAATTGTTAATCGGTTAAAACCATTGTTTTCCATATTTGTTTCTTCTGAGCAGTTGGGTTTTTTAAAAGGAAGACGCATTCAGGATGCTATATGGACCGCCAGCAAAAGTATTCACAGCATAAAAAAGAAGAAGCTTAAAGCACTCATGTTGAAGCTTGATTTACAGAAAGCTTATGATTGTATTGACTGGTGCTAGTTTCGATTGATTCTTCTTAAAGTGGCCTTGGGTATACAGATGACTAATTGGATTATGTCATGTGTAACCTCTTCGTCCTTCATTGTCTTAGTAAATGGAGAGCCGTTGGACTTCTTCAGAAGCGAGAGGGGGGTTCATCAAGGCTGTCCATTATCCCCCCTTATTTTCATTCTTATGATGGAGGGGCTCAGTTTATTGTTGAAGAAATCAGCAGCAGAAGGATCGATCTCAGGTATTAAAGTTTCAAGAGTGACAATTATTTTTCATTTGCTCTTCGTCGATGATGTTCTCATCATGTGAAAGGCGAGTTTAGATGAGTGGAAACAGATAAAAGATATCATTGAGATTTTTTGTAGCGCTTCTGGACTCACAATGAATCAGTCAAAAACAAATGTTATATTTGAAGGTCTCAATGATTTGGAACTATCCCCGTTCAAATCTCTCCTTAATTTTTCTTTCAGTGAACTCTCAGAGGGATTTAAGTATTTGGGATATTATATAAAGGTTGGTCCAATCCGAGCAGTCGATTGGGGCTGGCTAGTTTCAAAGTTCTCTCAGAAAATATCAGGTTGGTATAACCGGTGGCTCTTTTTAGGGGGCAGATACATCCTCATTAAATCCATTATGGAAGGCCAGCCGGTTTTTTGGATGTCTCTGGAGTCTTTGCCTCGATCTACTCTCAATAAGATTCGTAAAGTGATTTTCCATTATTTATGGAATGGATGTTCAGACTCCTTCCAGTATCATCTTTGCAGATGGGACCTACTCGCCAGACCAAAAAGAAATGGGGGATGGGGGTTTCGTAATCTCTATCATTTCAACTTGGCTCTCAATGCTACAAATTTATGGAGGCTCCTAACGCATCAGAGCATCTAGCATGAGGTCATTGTGGATAAGTATTTGAAATCTTCCACTCTTATTAATTGGCTCAGATAGTCTCAGCATAATCACCGCATTGTCTCTAGGCTATGGGCAAGCTTGTTACGATCGTTGTCGGTTATCCTTCGGTGGCTTTGTTGGAAGTCGAGGGCATGGCATCATATTGTTGTAGGGAGAGATATGATTCTCGATTTGGGGGAATCGTCTCTACTCAGTATGGAACTCATTGAGACATTAAACACAAAGCAGATTCCTACCCTAGCACAAGCCTCCAACTATCTTGATCCGGTTACCCTTGGAGAAGTTTGGAAAAGAAGTTTCAATTTGAATCTGTCTGGTGTTCTTGCGACAGAGTGGAACTCTTATACAAAGGAGCTAAATAAAGCGGGAGTCACACTACGAGAAGGTAGTATTGTTTCGCTCCTATGGTCTGGGGGGACCATTCAGGGGTTTTATCTGTAAAAAATTGTTATAATGCTATTATTTCCACTCTCAATCTTCCCATCAGACAAGGCTGGAAAGCAAATTTATGGAAGCGGCGAGTTCAACTGAAGATCATTCTTTTTTTCTGGCTAGCAATGGAGAACATGTTACTTACCTGGGACAACCTCCAAGCGAAAGGGTGGGTTGGTCCAGGCTATTGTCTACTGTGCAAGCAACATGACAAAGACATTCCACATCTATTTATTCATTGTTCATTTACAAAGGAGGTTAGGTTATACTGTGCTCAGATGCTAAATTTTAGAATCCAGTGGAGGGGAAATACTCTTAGTGAGTGTATGGACGAGTGGAACAGCAGGCTCAACTTGTCAAAAAAACTTCCTCTGCTAGTATGCTGGCACATATGGCTGGACTGTAATAAACTTCTCTTTGAAGGTAAGACCCGATCAACAAGGGTGATTGTTCACAAGGCTATTGGTGCCCTTTAGAAGGTTTCCATGGTCCCAAAAGTGCAAAATTTAAGAGTGAATTCTATAAACAGGATTAATGGATTTTCAATGGCCTTTTTTGATGGACCATCGGAGGCAGGTGGCTCAAATTGTGGGGTAGGATGTGTTATTAAATCTTGTTTTTCGACGGAATATAGATGGTATATCAACTATGGGGTTGGAACAAACACCAAAGCTGAGCTGATGGGTGCGTGGGCTTTGCTTTTTATTGCCAAGCATTTGGATATCCTAGATATTGAGTTATTAGGTGATTCAAAAGTAATAATTGATTGGTTAAAAAAAGAAGTAAACCTCCGGGCTATAAATATTGAAGGATGGAAAAGAAAAACTAGTGAACTGGCCTCTACTTTCAGAGCTATTCATTTTCAGCATATATACAGAGAGACAAATGCGGAGGCAGATCGATTATCAAAGAGAGCCTTGTTGGCAGTGAGTGGAAGACTTTTTTATTATTCCTGGGATGGAGATTCCGCTGGAAATGTCCAGCATTTTGATATTTTCTAACGGAAATATGTGTCGAGCATGGTTTCTTTGTATTAGTTTCACAGTTTTTGGGCCTTGTAGTGCGTTTGAGGAGCTTTCTTGTTTCCTTTTTCTCTTTGTTGTTTTTTGTATGGAAGCTCTAGTTCAATTTATTTATGGAGATATAGGAAGTGTGAAGATCACTGTAAACTGGCATTAAATTGTTGGGGATGTATGAAAAATTATATTCTTAATATAATTAGTGTGAATTTTCTGCAGGAAAAAAAAAAACTTTGACTCTTTCCTACAACACACATCCGCAATTCTATGAAGCTAGCAGGGACTAAGCATGATCCCTCTATTTAAAAAAGACAATAATAAAAATACAACCAATAGCTTTGAGCCAAAATTCATTTCCAATTCATTTGAGCAAAAGTATCCTTGTTATTCATAAATTTATTGCTCATAATTTTTTTGGGATTTTGTTTTTCTAATGGTTTGTTAAATCAATTTTTTGGGATTTTGTTTTTCTAATGGTTTGTTAAATCAATTTTTTTTAATTGAAATTGCAATTTTAAATTAATGAGATTGTTATTTTTTAATTTAAAATTAGATTCGACATCTTCAACAACTTCTATTAGAGTAAGATTTTACAATGTTAATATTTGATATATACGATCTTATCAATTTATTGTTGTTTTTAATTTAAAAACAAATTGACACCCTTAACAATTGATATGTATGATTTTATGGATTTAAAATCATAAAAATAATCATTTCATGACACGTTTGAATAACTACTCTTCTATACATTTATGAATGGAAAAGTGAAAAGTCAATTTCATCCTAGTAAATGTCCTTACTTGGGGTTAAGGAGGTGTTACCTCCATACAAAGGGGGTGGGGTATGTACACTTCCGTAAACTTTAACAATCAAATCGTTGCATGGGGAAAGGGGTCCCTTGTCCCACAAACAAGGGGGTCTCATACACCAATTTGATGTTTGGCTTGGTCGTGACCTTAAAAATAGATTATTGTTATTATATATATGGGTGGAAAAGTTATTATATATATGGGTGGAAAAGTCTCATTGCTAAAAATGAGACATTGTAGCTTATAATAATTATTTTATATAATCAAAACTATCGAAATTTTCATGTTTTAGAAGGTATGGATGGAAAAATCTTGTTGCTATAAATAAGAGGCCTTAGTTTATAATAGATTCTATAAAATCAAGACTTGGATTATCAAAGTTATTTTATAAATAAAAGGCTATAGTTTAGGAGGTTGATGGTAGGGTATGATAAAGGAAGGTGAGGATAGATATAGTCTTCGATGTCTTTGAGGCTATAGGGATTTATGTCTATTTGTATGGTGTATGCTTGTGGGGTGTTACTGTCACATTGATGTTCCATACATGTTGGCATGTCAATCTATCATGGCTATTCACACTCTGAATGCATAAATCCCCTACAAATTGAGTGCATGAAGGAATATGTATCTGACTTCATAGAGAGAATGTTGGCTAATATACTATCAATAACCACCATCAAACCATGTCACTTATCATCATACAACCATTAGCCTCCTCACATTTCACTTTTTCACTTTTTAATGTGTGTGTAAAATATTAGCATAATTAACTTCTAAAATACAAAAATCAAAATGTATAACGAAAATCCAAGAAATAAGCGAGGCTCTGTAATCAGGGCGGATGATTTACCCTGCTTACCATCCATGGATCATGGGGAAGTATTCAGAGCGAAAAAAAAAATGCAAGGGAATGTTGAATGGAATTGTGGGTGGATATATCACAAAAAGGGAGGAACTACAATAATTTTAGAAGCACAATTGCAATAGGTTAATATATTGTCTATTGGGTGAGTATATTGCACAAAGATTTAAAAAATGTTTTTTTAGTTTCTTCTTTGTTTTCATACAGTTAAGAGTGTATTATAGTGCCAATCAAAATAAGCATCCAATGGAGCTAATTTCACAATAACTAAAACCACTCTAAGGAGTCATCTAATCATCTAAAAAACTCTCCCTAAGTTGTTAGAATCCAATGATACAAGAAGACATTGTTCCAATCGACCTACAAATTTTGTTTGTTTTTTGATGATTTGGATTGATTCATAATTGGAGAAAACCTATGAGGGATTGTTCCACCATGCATGGAACTTGGGTTATGATAAAACTATGATCGTGCCTAGAATTTATACTGAATTCATTTCAAATTTATCATATGGAAGAGGGTTATTTCAAAATAATACATATTACTTGCTCCAAGAACTTCACTTCACATTGATATAGGATAGTAACACAAAGGCCAAGTAAACCCTAAGTAAAACCTAATGCTAATACGTGGCAAATCAAGATTCCATATTTAGTGGGCATGAGCTTTCGTGGGATAAAACCACAAGACAAGAAGAGAGTCATGAAGTGTAGGAGTTGTGAGAGCCACCATTAACTCCTCTAAAACCTCTTAACTTAACTCCTCATTAGTATATTCCACTTGGCATTATTAATTCTTCATATGCTCCTATATGTACAACATACCACATGAGTAGTATGTAAACATGCTAATTATTTAAAGTAATGACTTGAATAGTATTAACAATTAAGCTTCATTTTCATTTTTCTCAATTAAGCTTCTCGGGGAAACCCACTAGACACTTCCCCTCATTTCTTGGATGGTATTAAGCTTCATTTTCATTTTTCTCAATTTTGTTTTTTTAGAATACTTTTTGGGGAAACCCACTGGACACTTCCTCTCATTTCAAGGATGGTAACACCCATCAACACAAACCACTTGAGCTAAACCCAAATTTAAACAAAAACTTTAAATTATATTATTATTATATAATTATAATCTCAAAATCAATTATATCAATAATATATCATGATGATGACGATGATGATGATTAACATCCACTAAGATCGAATTGGTCTATCAGACCTTAAGAGGGTAAGTGATTACTTGTGATTCTTTAGAATTGTGTTTCTGTGCTTGAAAAACATTAAGATAAGCTTTCCAAGATCACCATACTTTTGTTGAGTTAAGAGGTTAGGAAGGTTGGTAGTGTGGCAAATATTTTGAAAATGAGATCTAATATGGGTATAGGATGGACAAACTAAGAGAAAGTGCTTTTCATCTTCAACCTTCTTAGTGTCACAAAGGTGACACACTCTTTCATCCCATGGCGTTTTAGGAATTGACCAACGCCCAGTTTCACTATGGAGTTCGTGAGAATTTGTTTTTATCTTAGGATACTTATTTTTTTCTTTACACTTGGAAAAGAAGATAGATAATTTTGATCTTCTAGATTAGGGTTGATTGCATCCTTATAATACCTTAATTTTCTTTTTTCCTCTAACTCTTTATCACACCACATTTTCTCCTTAAATTTTGATTTAACGTTTTTTTTAATAGTATATTTATTTTGCAAAATGATGTCTTCAATGATTCCCCAATAGTTTAGACAAGACCGGGCATCTTTATGCCATCCTCTCTTGAGTCGATGGTGGTTATGACTCGATTTTGAAGCAATTTTAGGAAGCCTCTTGTCTTCCATGTTGTTTAAATTGTTCTTATACATTAGGTATCTAGTCATAGCCATGCTCTCAATGGGGGAGAGGCTTGTTTCTAAGAGAAGGATGGGATAGGGCGTATTTCCTTTAATTTTGAGATTATAGGTTATAAACTTCTTTTGTATTTTCTCTAAGTATGTTATATTTATGGTCATTACAACTTATTTTGACACAGATCAACCTATCTTTGTGATCAATTATTTTTCCTAGCCTCTTTGCTTCTATGAGGTAAGTTGTATCAATTTGTGATTTATTATTTAATTATTCTTTTACTATTGCTAGTGTATCCTCCTCTTGTTGTTCTTTTATACCAAAAAATATGATGTTCAAGGCTCTTTTGTTATGCTCATGGTCTAGTTCAATTATCTTATTCAATTCCTCTTTGATGGGTTTGATATCCAATTTGTTTTCCATATTAATGAGGGTCAAATTGTTGGTTAGTTTTTCTTCTATGTAAGGTAGCTAGAGAGGTAATGGGGGGCCCTAGAGGGCCCATAGTGATAATAGTGGAGGCCATTCAATGTAAGGTGGACTAGGTCCACTATATTATTAAATAAGGCCCACTATGGTAGTTAGATATAATAAATGGGTAGTTAGATATAATAAATGTAAGAGGACTTCTTAGAAGGTTCTACTTCTAGAAGATTCATCCTCTAGAATGTTCTTAGGTGATGGTAACACTATATAAATGGGTTCAAGCAATGTAATGAGACATGAAGATAAGTATTGTATTTGGAGCGGTATATCAATAGGAGGAATCCCCCTCGAAGAGGCAAGTGAACAAGATATAATCCCTTCCATAATAGGATCCATTGTATGGTGTTTCCCTACCTCAAGGGTTTGGTAATAATAAAGTGTGGTTTCTTCTATCATGCTTTGTGGATCTATTTTGTATTCATTATTTGTGGTGATTATATTTGTATATCTATTCAGGTTCTTAACAAGTGGTATCAGAGCGCTTTCCTTGACAGACACTGTGAGCAAATATTTTTTATTTTTGCAGTTTTTTTTTCGGAAAAGAAAAAAAAAGAGGGCCGCGACATTCCATAAATTTTCGGTACATTTCTATGAAAATTTTGTAGAAACAGTTTGTATATCTGAGTTCCTCTCAGAAAAACACCCAAGTTGAAAAAAAATCGTCTGAAACGGAGTCCAGGAAGTCAAGATATTGAAGTTTTAAAATCTGCAATTTTTCAGGGTTTTTCCGTGGACGACGACGTGATTTTTTTTTTATTATTTCTGTAGCAGCTGGAGGCTGAATTTGCCTAAAAACATTACATATATGAGTTACTCTCACAATTTCACCCAATTTCAAAAAACAAATCAGCCGAAACAGAGTCTGGGAAGTGAAGTTATGAGCATTTAAAATTCAACAGTTTTTTAGGGTTTTTCCAGAAAAAACCGCAATTTTCTGTCGTAACTTATTGTTCTATTTTTTGGGTTTTTTCATGATGGCTGTGGGACCAAAAATTTCATAGGGTGCTCAGATGGCTATTTCCTCTCAAACCCTCAAAACAATTATACAAATTACTGAAGAATTCAAAGCCCAATTGTTTGACACATTGAATGACAGATTGGATGGATTTGTAGATGGTTTCAATTATAGTTTTCGTAGTATTCAAGATTCTTTGGATAACATGTAGGAGATGTTTCTTATCGTGGACCTCAGGGATGAATATAATCAAGAAATATATGCTTGGTATGATTTTGAGGCCAATTGCAATGATTAGTATATGGATAGTTGTCATTTCTGGGATGACAACCACTTCCATATTTTATTTGATGACTCTACTCCACCTTTTGTAGAGAACATCAATGTCCCACATCAAGAGCTAGTTACCAGCGTCCAGCCTACATATTCTACAATGGTATTGTTCCTTCCAGATTCATCTTTGATCATCTCTCACTATGTGGATGAATATTCTTATTTGAATCCACATGATATGTGTCATTATTGGGAGCATCATTTTCAGTTGGTTAATAGGTGTCGATATCTTCCATGTGGGGTTCACATGAGAAATTGGACATGGGATCCTGGTTTACAATGGTGGTTGGACAACTTCAGCATGGTGGCTTCCATTTCTCAATGGGACCCTGGTTCTCTAGTCTACTTTAGCACTATGGTCCACACTTATCCATGGGACCCTGGTATATGGTTGTACATCAAGCATTGAGGACAACGCTTTCATAAGGGGGATGGAATGTAAGGTAGCTAGAGAGGTAATGTGGGGCCCTAGAGGGCCCATAGTGATAATAGTGGAGACCATTCAATGTAAGGTGGAGTAGGTCCACTATATTATTAAATAAGGCCCACTATGGTAGTTAGATATAATAAATGTAAGAGGACTTCTTAGAAGGTTCTACTTCTAGAAGATTCATCCTCTAGAATGTTCTTAGGTGATGGTATAACTATATAAAGGGGTTCAAGCAATGTAATGAGACATGAAGATAAGTATTATATTTGGAGCGGTAGCTCAATAGGAGGAAGCCCCCTCAAAGAGGCAAGTGAACAAGATAGGATCCCTCCCATAATAGGATCCATTGTATGGTGTTTCCCTACCTCAAGGGTTTGGTAATAATAAAGTGTGGTTTCTTCTATATTGCTTTGTGGATCTATTGTGTATTCAATATTTGTGGTGATTATATTTGTAGATATATTCAGGTTCTTAACATTCTAGCTCTTTAATCCTATCTCTCAAGTTGTCATTTTCTTCAACCCCTCCTTCTTGGGTTGATTGTTTATGTTTTTCCATTTCTTGAATCCTATCCTTCATTGTATGCAATTCACTCTTGAACCCTAAGAATCTATCCTCTATTTGAGTTTGAATAGTATCTTTATTTTTTTTATCAATCATTGCCTCTAGCTCTATTTGGAGTTTTATGTCTCTTTCTTCACTCTTTTTTTCTAATGATTCTAACTCTATTTGGATTTTGGCATCTCTCTCTCTTCTATCGTTTTTTCTACTAATTCCATATAATCATAAAGGATATCAAGGGTGATTTTGGGGGCCCTCCCCCTGTTAGGTTGAGTTTTTGGAATAGGTGGTGGAGTGCTCATATTGAAAAGAAGAGGAAAAATGTAACAATTATTATTTTTTTTTTGTTTGTTAATTTGTGCGGGACCTCTTGGCTACGCAATTAACTTGTGTCTTGAGAAACCGCGACTCAGGGGCATCTAAGCCGTCAAAATCACCCGGGGATCGCACCCGGCCTGAGCCACACCAACCCTTAACATGGTTGGATTTTTTGTCCCCGCAGGTTTCGAACCGGTGACTTTAACATCACGGAGTGGCTTAACAACACACTCCGTCACTGAATGTCCTACACCTCGAGGACGTAACAATTATTATTTTGGATTGACTTTAAAAATGGATTTTTTTTTAAATTGATAATAATGATATTAATTATTATCTCTCAAATCAAATTTTACTTATGAAACTTAAAATAAAAAATAAATAAAAAATATTTAAATCTCTTCACGTTAATAGATTATAAATATATTTTAAATTAAAATTAAATCAAAGTAAAAAGTGACTCACCTCATTTCACATGTCCAATTGCTCAACTGATTGAAGAAGCCAACAATAATTTCCTAAAACAACAGAGAAGTTCTGGAGAAACCGAGAGAAACTACAGAGATTATTCCGGGAAAAAAAGGTAAAAACCAAAGAGAAGTATAATTCCCATTCAAAAACTACAAAGATTATTATGGGAAAAAAAGATAAAAACCAAAGAGAAGTATTATTCCCATTCAAAACCACAGAGATATAATTTCAAAACCGCGGAGAAGTATTATTCTCGTTCAAAAAAGAATGAATAATATATATATTAAATATTATTATTATGACTCACCGAGTGTGAAACATATAAATTCCCATGCACATAGTAATTCAATACCATGATCCACGTCACCTAGTTTAATTCACTAGTTAGAAGCACCGACATAAACTAATTTACGGATGAGAAATATCATTTAAAATAATACAAAAATAACTAACTCCCTTCTCCAAAATACCAACCCCAACAATGATGGTGTTTTATTATAATTTGAAGTGTTTTATAGCTTAGTACATGGAGATGTTGAGGCTTAAAGTGTTAAGTGTTATGTTATAATTATAATAATAAAATCCACCAAATTAATAATAATAATAATAAAATGTTTAATATATGGAAGTCATAATAATTATTTAGTTTGGTATAAATTACTTTTTAATATATTTAAAAAATGAAAGATTTTAATATATATTAATATATTTTCTAATATTATTATTATTATTATTATTTTTAAAAGGATAGAACATGTTATATTATCATTGCCAAGTTACAGATACGGTTTACGATGCCAGCTATCCCGCCTAAACAGGAAATCGAGACAGCTAGGCATCCTATGCCATTTGTTTCCTAGCAAACAAAACTATCAGAGTGCAGTCCTGCTCGAAGGAAACCAGGACGTCTAGCCATTAAGTTTAAACTGTATGCCAAAAATCTAGTTGCAAAATATCTAAGATCTAACTAGGTGAAAGCCTGGTTCGGAAACAGAAAGAAATTGCTAACCAAGAACATCATTGAACCTCTTATCTGGTCGGCTCGTCCTCGTCCCCATGCTTTCTCCATCCTGCTGGAAACGCGTAAGCTTGCGCGCACGTAGGGCATTGCTGCTTAGGGAGAGTCCTGGAATGAGCAGTGAATAGCATGTCAAGTCGATGGTCGATTCGGGTGATGCGGAAGATTTGGTCGTCCAACAGGCTCTGCATATCAAAGATTAGAGCTAGGTACCCCGAATTGGTGAAGGGGTGTTGGTCCTGCCAGTGGCCGTCAACAGAGGTTGAGGGAATGGGCCCCGTTGCTCCTTCACTTGCATGTGTTGTGCAGTCACGATGTGTCGGTCATTTGGATAGCTGGGGTGCCTCCTCCATAGGTGCACCGGGGGGTGAGTCTCTGCTTCCTTTTGCGCAGGATGAGGTCTCTTCTTCAACATAGCAGGTGGTAAATTTCTCCACTGGGCGATTTGCACTGGAGCCAAGCTGTTTGCCCGAAGGCGAAGTCTTGTCATCGGTGCCAAAATCAGTGGGTGGATTCCAATTGTCCGGGACTGTGAACAGAGGGAGCTTGGGATAGCTTTGCATGGCATCTTCCAGGGTGATCTCTTCCATGTATGCCATTGGAGGCGTTCGTGGTTTCCTACGTCTTCGCAAGGATGCCATAGCTAGCACCTGCTCAAATTTCTTCTACCTCTAGCGGCGAGATTCGGTTGTGTACCAAGCTGCACCCCTGCGCGGCTTACCTCGTGCTCTAGGCATAATGGAGGCCCTGGGGATGACCAAGGTTCCTTGCAGGTGGAAGGCTCTACTCCAAAGCTCCAGTGGGTCTACGAGATGTCGCTCTGCTAAAATTAACTCTGCATTCGACGCTGCAATGGGCGAATGTCGCTCAATGCTGTCATGGCGAGTGATAAGGAGGAGGACAATAGCGACCGCCATGGCCATTAAGGCTTGCTTCCAAGTGCGCTTGTGCACTGTACTGATTGCTTGCGTGAAGGGGCTCATCTCCTAGATTTTGCTGCACGGATTCATGCTTGTTTAATTGCTGAGGGGATGGTCGCCGGTGGATGTATTAATGGTGCATCCCAGCATTATCCCGCATGGCTCTACTCTGCAACGTGGCACCCCATCCGGGGGTTGTAGATCTCTGGTGGCTAAGGTTTGGCACTGAGTTGATATGTCTGAGTCTTCCGAGGTGTGGGCCTCCCAACATAAGTGTTCAGTTTCTATTTCGACTCCTTCATTTGCTAGGCAATCTGCTATCTTGTTTTCATCTCGCTTCATGTGGGAGGGTATGATGTTGAGATTGGGTTGGAGGAGGTGGGTGAAGTCCTCTAGCAATCTAGAGAGTCGCCAACTTGGTGAGATTTTGAAGGATTTCCTCCATGGAGAATCTTGGTGATTAGCTTGATGACAATTTGCGAGTCCCCCTCCAAGATAATCTTGTGATGGTATTTGTCAGTAGTTGTTTGGAGACCCCTCAATAACCCTGTTAGCTCTGCCACATTGTTGGTTATTTCCCCTAGGAATCCTGCAATGAGACATAGGATCTTGCCATTGGAATTTTCGAGTACTGTTCCATATCCCGCTGGTCCCGGGTTGCCTTTGGAAGCCCCATCAAAGTTTATCTTTATGAAATTTGCTGGAGGGGGGGACCAGGTGGTTGGACAAGATTGTTGATGCTTGTGTGTCCTTGGTGCTAGTTGATTGGTTAGAATGGGCTGCTAGCTTTGAAGAATGCACTGTTCCTCTGGGTTGCAGTTAAGGTCCTCTTCTTTCCATGATTTACTTCTGATAGTTTCCTTGATTAGTGAGCTTATTTTCTCCCAGGTGGTATCTGGCGTGGAAGCTTTGGAGTGGAAGATTATTTTGTTCTGTTCCTTCCAGATTTGCTAGAGTATGAACCCTGGTAGGAGCTACTAGATGTGATTCAGAAGGGGATTATTGTAGGTGATAGAGTCCCAATTATCAATTGTGGCATTGATGTTGCTCCGATGTTGGTTGGATTTGCGCATTATTTGCGCTCCTTGGTCCCAAATTTTTTGGCTAAAGTGGCAGCCATCGAAGAGATGTTCTTTGGTTTCCTCTTGTTGGTAGCAGAGAATGCAAAAATATGGTCCAATGAAGCCTCTTTTCCTGAGGTTGTCCCAGGTTAGGGCTCGGTTATGTACCACAAGCCATAGGAAGGTGGAAACCTTGGTCCAAAGAGCAGGGTTCCATACTTTGTTCCATATGGTCTCCTTGTTTTTATCCTGGTGATTGCCCTGTAGGAAGTAAGCTTCCTTTATTGAGAAAGTGCCAGTTGTGGAATACCCCCATCTGAGGATGTTTGACCCTTCTCTATTGGGTATTTTCTGGCAGTTAGCATGAAATTTCTAGTTCTGTAGATTGAGATTCTCTGGGACTCCGAGATCATGATTAGAGGTTTTCCATTGGCGCCATTGATGTCGTTGTTCCTCAGGTTTCCAGAGATCCTTTACCATTAGGGAGGTATCCTGGTTGAGAGCTCGTTTGAGATTGGTTATCTCCTCCATTTCATCCAGGGGTTTGAATTGCTGCCACGAGTCCTGCCAGAACATGGTGCTTTCTCCGTTTCGGACTTCCCAGAAGGCATGATTTTGAACCAGCGTGTGATTTTGCCAGGCTGTGTTCCAGATATTGGAACCTTGAATTCGGTTATTGTGCCTAATTAGCTGATTATCTGGTGTGAGGGGGTGTAACACACCCACTATCGTAATTTAAAAATTTTGGGGTTAATTTCCCATAAATGAGAAATCTCCAGGAACCTGCATTAGCGAAATGCCAATCCTTGGTTTAATATCGGGATTCGGGTTTACTAGTGTCAAAATTCATTCACCCCCAAGACTCGCGATCCTCCGAATTCCGACGCGCTCCCTATGCATTAGCTCTCTTGGTTTAGCTCCCGGTCCATAGGACCTGCTACCATATGTCCGCAGCTCTATATCTACCTATCGGGGTTTCGGGGTTTATGATGTCGCGATGCATAGGCCATCGCAAATTCCGATCCTCCGATCCACGATGCCACTTGGCATTGACTCACGACCAAGCTGGATCTTCCGACACCTGTCCCTTGTTCTGGCGCCTATGGCCCACACTCCTTATGATGGCATGGAGTGACATTCGTCCTCCACTGGAGTGCTATGGCTGTGGGACCATCGCGTTTCGGGATTTCGCGACTCCTCCTGTCGTGAGTTTCTTGTCACCGAGAATCCCGAAATGCCGAACCCCGATCTCTTCAGGATCCTTGGACACGCGTCCCTCAGGTTAACGGTTATGATCGCGTCGGGAAATCGCGGAT
>ML784266.1:228987-252258 GCA_009831015.1 Picea engelmannii
ATTTACAATTTCACAGCTCTATGAGCCACTAGCTACTCCTCATTATCAATTACTGCACAGATATTCTTACACAGGAAATATTTACAATTACACAAGTCTATGAATATATGTGACAGCATATAAATGTCAAACTGCAATATAAGCAAAATACTTATCAAATAACTTTAGCAATGGAAGCAACTGCTGAGAGGGGTGCTCGTTTCCACCCAACCGTAGGCGTAGTGACTCCTAATGGATTTACCACTAGCCACCCCCGAGCTGAGACCACGATTTCCTAAGACCTGCGTCTCTCTGTCTGCCAGTGTCCAGGAGCGAAGGTTGCAATCCTCCCTCCCTGCGATCACTCACTCTGCGTAAAATTTTCCAGAGATCCCCTCGCGTCTGCCCTCTTGCAATTACTTCCGCCATACGCCTTATCCTCTCGCGAGGTTGCATGTGGCACGATTACCCTCACGCTGGTCAGTCATGATGGCTCTACGGATAGGCGGTTCACCTCCCCATCCCTCATCAAGCCATCAACCTACCAGCCTGCAAGGAATTTATTTCAGGGCTAGCGAGCCGCTTTTGGTTCTCCGGGCCAGTGGAGTCCAAATACGGTATTCAATTCTTGGTGGAAGTTAACGCCCCTTTTTCAAGGTGCCCTCCACCACCATCGTGGTCTCTTTTCCGCACATCCCCTCTCAGCAGTTCTGCAATAAATTCAATAATATTCAATCTATCATTTACATTCATTGACCTCTTCCTACAGGTCCATTTACAACACATATTCATACTTATGAGTCTTTGCCATAGTCCTTGGCCAGTTCAGTTATATTTACAATCTGGGGGAAACAGGGTGTTACAGGGGGGCATACTTATGCTTCCACATTTGCGCCCAGGCAGCTGTTTGGGTTTTTAACCATCGCCACCAGATTTTGGCTCCCATTACTTGATTGAGTTTCCCTGGATCCCGGAGTCCCAATCCTCCTAGGCTTTTTGGTGTACAGAGTCTATCCCAACTTACTAGAGCCCATTTCTTGTTAGGTTGATGAACATGCCAGAGGAAGTTTCGCTGGAGGTTCTTGATGGCTCAAATAACCTGTTTAGGAGCTGCAAGGGCGGTGAAGAGGTAAGTAGGTAGGGCTTGCAAGATGGACTTGAGGAGGACCAACCTAGAAGCGATGTTGAGGGGTTTGAAGGTCCAATTGCTTAGCCTGTTAGAGATGGAGAGCAGAAGGCTATCCCAAGAAATGGATCTGGCAGCCGCACTCGTGAGGGGAATGCCTAAATAGTTGGATGGAAGGGAGCTCTTGGGTATTCCTAGAAGTCTGGAAATGTGGATATGAACAGAAGTCGGTGTGTTAAAAAAGTAGAGTTTGGATTTGTCTAAGTTGAGAGACATGCCTGAGGCTTCAGTGAAGTAAGAGAGGATAGAGTTGAGCTGATTGGCCTCCCGGACCGTTGGGGAGTTCAGAAGGAGGGTGTCGTCAACAAATTGACTGTGAGAGGGCGTCGGCTGGATGTTGTGCAGGGGTAGGCCTTTGAGAGAGCCATCTATGACTACTACCTTAATGTAACGTCCTAGGCCTTCTGCCATAAGTACAAACAAGAAGGGCGAGAGGGGGTCCCCTTGCCTGATACCCCTGGAAGGTGAAAAAGGCCTGGATGAAACCCCATTCACTAGGATGGAGAAGAAGGTTGAGGAGGTGATATTTAGGATCCAGTTCACCCAACACTGATCGAATCCAAAAGATTTTAAGACAGCCCGAAGGTACTGCTAGCTGGCCTTGTCGAAAGCTTTTGAAAGGTCAAGTTTGATTAGCATACCTGGGGTCCTTGAAGTCTTGAGGGAGTGGATGACCTCGTGAGCCAGGATGACACTGTCCATGATTTGTCTCCCTTCTACGTACCCTTCTTGTTCCTTGGAGATGACATGTGTCAGTATAGGTTTGAGTCGATTGGCCACCACCTTCATTATGATTTTGTAGATAACATTGCAGAGGGAGGTGGGTCTGAACTTTTTAGGGTTTATGACCCGTTCTTATTTCAGAATAAGGGTGAGAAAGGTGGCGTTGAGAGCTGGTAGGACTAGGCCTGATGCTCTCGATTCCTCTACTACCTCCCATACTTCTTCCCTAACCAGGTCCCAACAGTGATGGAAAAAATCAGTGGTGAACCCATCCAGGCTGGGGGCTTTTCCTGGAGGCATAGCTTTTACTGCTTGATCCACTTCCTCTTGGGTGATGGGTTGTGTTAGAGCGACGTTTTGCTCTGAGGTTACCAGTGAGGGTATGTGTCTGGTGACTCTTTGGATGGTTGTCGTTCTGTCTTCCTTGGTTTCCATTAGAAGGTCCTGGTAGTAGTTGAGCAGCTCAGCCTCAATTTGAGAGTGTTCTCTAACGGGGTTTCCCTGGCTGTCCTCTATGTGGTTGATTATGTTGATGTGGCGATGGTGCACCATAGCTCTATGGAAGAATTTTGTGTTCTTTTCCCCTTCCTTGAGCCATTTTATTCTGGATTTTTGTTTCCATAGAATTTCCTCTTGCTTCCTTCTCTCTTCTAATTGCTCTTGGAGCTTCGCCTCCTCCTTCATTAGTTCAGTAGTCCGGGATCCTGAAATGAAAGTTTTTTGTATCTCCACCAGCTTGCTCTCTATGTCCTGTATGCTTTGGAGTATGTTTCCAAAGGTGTTCTTATTCCAATGTTTAAGCAGCTGCTTAAAGTTTTTGAGGCACTGCTGGAATTTATACATGCTGGTGCCATGATCTATTTCCGCCTGTGCCCACCAGGATTTTGCTAGCTAATGGAAATCTAGGTGTGAGAGCCAAAAATTTTCAAAGTGGAAGGGCTTGTAGTTGGGTGTTTCTCCCGTGTCTAAATTAAGAGCAAGAGGCCAGTGGTCTAACCCGGATTTTGGAAGAATAAGGATTTCCAAATAAGAGCCTTCCTCCATTAGTTCCTCAATTACCAGGAAGCGGTCCAGGCGACAAGCAATGTGTTGGTTGCCCGATCTGCGATTGGACCAGGTGAAGGTGCCATTGTTATTTTCTATATCTACTAACTTTAGATGATCAATGAGATTTTTGAACTTACCACTGTCTTGCTTGAGTTTCTTGGTGCCTCCTGTCTTTTCCTCCATCGACAGGATCATATTGAAGTCGCCTCCTAAGATCCATTTTTGTGTTGTCACCGGAGTCTTGATTAGTGGGAGCCGCTCCATGAGTTCGTCTTTGTCCTGTTGGCTATGGGGGTCGTAGACATTTGTGATGGCCCCTTCCTGATTCGAGCCCATGACCTCGAAGTGAGCCGTTATTGTACCTACAGTTGAAAAGGATTTGTTGATAGTGATGTTGGATAGATTCCAGAGGATAGCAAGACCTCCCGAGGCTCCTATGGAGTCTGTTGGTATGGAGTTGCATCCTCTCCAAATACGCTGGAAGATGGTTTCAGCTTCTATTCCGGCACATTTGGTTTCCTGTAACATTAGAATGTCTGGGTTTTCTGCCTTGATACAATCTCGGAGGATCCTTTGTTTGGATCTGCCATTGAGTCCTCAGGTGATGATATTCATCATTAAGAGGGTGGTGTTGGGTGGAGGTATCCCTCCTAAATCTTGTGGATCTGTCCTGAGTTTATCATGAGGTTTCCCGCCTCCTTGATAAGTTGTTGCGTTGTTTTCTACCCTCTCCTTTTGTTCTCACGGAGTATTCTTTTCGAGCCCGAACTCGTGCCCGTGGCTATGCCTAGACGTGTTGTGGATCCTGCTGAGGAGTTGAGAAATACTTTATGTACCTTGCATAGTTGTTCTTCAGGAAGGGTCTGCAGATCCTTTTGATTCAGAGCCTCCTCGAGCTTTTCTAGATCTATGCCCGCTAGATCTCTGTCGTCCAGCTGCATTGGGGTGTCCCCATCCCCATCTCCTCTTTCTTCTGTGTAGATTTCATGACTCTGGGGAAGGGGAGGAGGATTTGGGATGTCCCCATGGGCCTGCTACGATTCCTTGTGTGGATCTTGGATTTCCTCATCTTTTGGCAGCTGGTTCAGAATCTCATAGGAGTTTTTGGTTGTGATCTTTTGTCTGGGATCTGGGACCTACCTTCTTGGAGGGTTTCTCTTCTTTGTCACAACCGTGGTGAAGCCATATTTATGTATGGTATCATTTTCTTTGGTGGCTATTTTGATCAGGGGGCAATCTCTGAAGAGGTGGCCGTGCTCATGACATCTTCTGCAATGAAAGGGGATGTGTTCATAATCCAGTGTTTGTTGCCAGTCCTCATCCTGGTATTTGAGAGTCACAGCTCTGGGTAGTGCCTTGGAAATGTTCATGTAGACACAGATCTAGGCGTATGAAGTATATTTCCTCTACCTTGTGGCTTCTGAAGCTTTGACATATTGGCCTAGAGTATTCCCTATGCCCATTAGAATCTCTTCCAGCCAAAAGTTTTGCGGTAAGGAATATAGGTGGATCCACACAGGGGCCATGGTGAAGTCCTCCTTGTCTGGGCTAAATCTTTCAGTCCAGAAGCGTAAGAATTGAGTTGTAGAAGTACGGTTCATTCTCAAATATCATGTCTCCGTCTTCTGGATTATACAGGATGATTGTGAAGAAGGCTTTGGAGCTAAGTTGGACCTCATAGTCCCCTTTGGGGTTCCACCAGTGCTTGATCCACTTGTTAAGATCCCTCTCTGTTGGCCAGAGACCAAGAAACTTGCCAATGAGGGCATGTTCTCTCATAAATTAGGTGTGTTCCCCTACTCTGGTTGAGATAATAAGGTATCTTGGTGTTTTTTCAATTTGTGGTATGCATTTACCTAGCTCCCACCCTCGAGGTTCTTTTGGATGGGACGTACCCGCTTCCGTCTCCATCTCCTTTGTGAGGCCTTGTTCTCTGGCCAGAAGTTGTTCGTGTACTTGCAAGGGTGGCTTGAACGTGGGGCGTTTCACTCTGGTGCCTGAGCGGTCGTTGGCGGTGATGTTGCTATACGAGGGGGGTTGCCCCCCCTCTTCTGTGCCCATTCTGGCATGCCAGTAGGAGTCAGTTGGCCTCTGCTGGTCACTTAAAGATTCTTCGCACTGGTGTTCTGCGACTAGTTTGCAACAGTCTGCATCGATTTGAGGCTAGGGTTTCCTCAGAGCTCTAGATTCCTTCCTTTGATTACTTCTGCATAAAAGCATATTGTTTTCTAGATCAGATGAGATGGATTTTTATTTTCTAATATTAATATTAATGTATTACAAAATATATTAATATATTAAAAAGTATAAATAATGGTTTGAATTTGTTCTGTTTGGATTTTTCCTAGCTTAAATTAATATTAAAGTATTCAAAAATATTAATATTAATGTATTAAACCATCATAGATTCATCTTAACTGCAATATGGTGGAAACCTTTTTTAAAGTGTCAAACTTGAGGAAAGGTTAAAGGTTTGTACCTCTAAAGATTTGATCCCTAAAATTGATACGATTGATCTGGGATTAAGATGGATCTATGCTGGTATGTTCGTAAATTTTTTGTTGAAAGTGATTAAGATGGATCTATGCTGGTATGTTAGTAAAAAAAAATTTGAAAGTGTTTTTAAAGTGATTCATCAAAAAAATTTTGTAACACTCTCAAAACCTTTACACTTTTAATAACACTTGCTTCATTATCTTCATTCAGAATTTTAGGTTCATGATTCACATTCAACAGTTTTTTGGGTTGAGTAATCCCACTAAAGTAAATGTAATTTTGAATACATAATTTATCATACATTTCTATTTGACTTTTAGTTTCTTTTCTTTGGTTTACATCCTCTGAGTAGTCATAAATTACCTGTCGGCTGCCACTTGGGGGGCAGGGCATATCATTCAGCGGATCGAGGGTCCTCCTCTAGCGATCGGGACCGACCACCTTGCTAAAAAAACCCCAGCTAGCACGTTTGAACCAATATGCCAAACAATTGGACTTGAACTTGAGACCTCCCGGAATCCAAAGGACTGGAGAAGGGTGGCTTTGCCAATCCACCTACAAGCCTAAGCCCTTGCTTCATCATAGTTATGAATGTTAAGTTCATGATTCACATTCAAAATATTTTGGGGTTGAGTAATCCCACTAAAGAAAAAATTAGTTTTGAATACATATTTTATTCTACATTTCTATTTGGCTTTTAGTTTCTTCATCATAGTTAGTTTTCAAAACATGAGGCATTTCTAGAAGCAAAAGAATTAGAAAAATAATACTATTTTAGAAAAAATTAGTAAACGTAACAAACTTTGAAATTCAATATTGGTAAACGTAAGGCATTTCTAGAATCAAAAGAATTGGAAAAGTAATATTATTTTGGAAAAATATACTAAACACAATAAATTGGGTGTAGGTGGGTGGGGGATAATATTAGAGAAAATGTAGTATGTTTTCTCTAATATTACTCCCTAGCCACACCCTTGTGGGGGTGCGGAGTAATATTAGAGAAAACAAACTTTGAAGTTGAGTTAAGAAAAATTTGAGTTTTTAAATTAAATGTAGACTTGAGTTTTTTTAAGTTGAATGTAGGTGGGATTTGTAGGTCATGTATTTGAAGAAGTTTTAGTGTATTGATAAGTCATTTGATGACCAAATGTGAAGTCTAACTATTTTATTGTTTTCAATTTTAGATCGAAGGGTTGGTGGCCTTTAACGGGGCATTCTATCTAGCTTGGTTTTAGTGTTTCTTAGATTTTGAAGAGATGAGGGTTTTAGTTTAGAGTCTTTGGTTTCTTTATTATATATTATAGAAATGTTAGTGGGGGAGAGATCGTGTTTTTTTTTTTTTGGATAAGTTAGCATCTTCTTCAAATCACTCTTTCTCAAATTTAAATGGCGTCTCCTCAACCCTATTTTGGTTGAGACTGTCTATTATCCCCCTCTACTTGTGGGAAGAGGTGAGAGGTCATTTCAACAAAAGAAAAATTTATCCACTTTATTTGGCAAGTCTATTTATTCATATATGATGTTAGATTTGTTATGTGGTTTTGTGTTTTGCAACCAAGTAGAAACTATAAGTATACAATGTAAAGAAACTTGACTATTTCATGATGTAGATGTGCCAAATTCCCTTAAAACATTAGCACTAGTTTTCCATAAAAATTTATTCTCTTTACTTAAGACACCTTTGACATCATGAACAAGTCACCAGTTCAATAATTAAATAGAGGATATCACATAATACAACAATTACCATAAACTAAAGAAAGCAAAAAAAATGACATCTCATTATCCATCAATGTTATTAAGTAGAAAATAAAACAAATAGCAAGGTTCCAATAGAAATGCCAACAAATAGCAAGAAGGTTTCATACCAAATACCAAAACTTCAAGGGATCAATCTTTTATCATCTTGTCCAATATTTTTTAATAGAAATTGTCCATTTTTTTGCCAGAGTAGGGTCAATTTCCTAAAAAACGAACTTGAGCTACCCCTAAAACCATAATCCAACCAACATCTTACCTAGATTATCATACAACCAAAATTTACATACATGCACCACTTAATCCACGCAAGTCACCTTTTAAAAGATAAAGTTTTAAGTCTAAAATACTAGTAGAAACACACATTGATAAACCTCATCATATCAAGAGGACTCATAAGAGACAAACCTTTGAGAGACATTTAGAATCATCATTAAGATGGGCCTAAAACATCCTTGACAAGATGCAAAATAACCACGATAGAGGAGGAACTGCCAATAAGTTTGTGAGACACTTTAAAAGAATGGGGCCAACAATTTTTTTGGGGGTGCTTAGTAGTAGAGTTAATAAATCTTCCGAGACAAAAGATTACATAGAAATAGTATGAATTCTTCTACCTCCATCATAGTAAAAAAATTTAGGGTAATATCTTAAATTAGGAAGCATCAAATGATGAAAAATTGTGCATGAACATAATTATCGACATGACAAGAGCTATGAACTCAAAACAAGAACTCTATTGCTAAAAACCCATTTGTGGGTCAAAAACACCAAAGTGTACCCCAAAATCAAAAGGTGGTGCTACTAGAATCACCCTTTTTTGTTGAGGTCAAAATTACAACATTTTTTCATGGTGGTATTAAACCTATGTAAAGTTGCAAACAAAAACCTTCAAATCAACTTTCAAATAAAAAAATGGTGCTCCTAGAATCACCCCTTCTTTTATTTTGGGGTTAAAACTACAACTTGTTTGAATTTGGCCTTGAACACTAGTACCATTGCAAACAAAAACCTTAAAATCAACCCTAAAATCAAAAGGGGGTGCTACCAGTGACACTTCCTTTTCTGGGGGGGTTGAAATTACAACTCATTTGAAACCATGGTCTTGTCAACCCACACCGTTGTGAATGAAAACCTTAAAATCAATATCATTGAAAAGTGTTGCGGCTAGTAGCACCCCATTTTTTATTTCGAGGTTAAAATCACAACTTGTTTGATACCATGGCCCTAACAACTGATATTGTTGTGAACAAAATACCAAAATCAACGCTCAAATCAAAACATGGTGTTGCCTATAGCACCCTTGTTTTTGTTTAAAGACTAATTTAGTGTGTTACTAAAAGGTTTGTAGATGTATAAAACCTACCTTTTGTTCCACAAACTGTAGTACTAGCACCTTTGGGCATCAGATAGGAGTTTGGGCTAGACAATTGGCTTTAAAATGCAAATCTAAAGAAAAAAAAATGGTTTTTTTAATTGAAAGAAAGGAGCATTTTAAATAAAAAAATAAAATAAAATGATTTAAAAATAAAAAATATATGAGGAAACCCAAATTTAAGAAAAGAAAAAATAGGGCATGTCTAAATTTTTTAGAAAATATTTTTTTAAAAGGGAGAAAACATAGATTTAAAAAATACAAAACTTAAAATAAAAAATCAAGTATCAAAAGGGGAAATTTTTAAAAACATTTGTTTTTAAGAAAACAATACAAAATTAAAATACAAAAAAAAAAAACACAACTTTTTAAATGAAAAAAAAACAAGGTTGGGAGTGGGGGTGGGTGGTATTGTGGTGTTATTCCTAGAATTTCCCTCCCCCCAATATCTCCTATTCCCCTCACCCCACCTCTCATTTGCGCCCTTCTCCCTCTCCACTCCCCACCCATCACCCCTACCTTGCCTCCCCTCTACCCTTGCACTCCCCCTGTACCCTTCCCCCTCATACCCATCACCCCTACTTTTCCTCCCCTACTATCTAGAATTCACATTTTTTTAGAGGTCACATTTAGCGGTTGTTTTTACCCCTATTTCAAAAATCGGTGCTACTAGTAGCATTGTTTTTTTTATATATATATAAAGTAAATGGAAACAAAGATAGATGAAAATAGGAAAGAGATGGAAAAGAAAATGGAAGAAAATTGAGAGCATATGGAAAAGAAGATGAATGAAAATCAGGATCATATGGAAAATAAGATGTTATAATTGCAAAATTTCATGTATTCCATGATCTTACATGCTATAGAAGAGAGAATAGTTATAGAAGATACCAAAATGCAAAGAAATCATGAAAACGTAGAGAACATAAAGATTGAGTCCCATAATCATGATTATTCATCACTTCAAGATCCACATCATCAAGGCTTCAGGTCAACACCAACACCAAGGAAAAACTTTATTCCAAAGATTGATATGAGGAAGTTTGATGGTAAATATCCTATAACATGGATATTCCAGATGGAACAATTCTTTTGGTCCCCATGGCTAATCGCACCAACCACGGTTTAACATGTCTAATTGGTTGCAGTTTACACTTATCAACAGTCTGAGGGGCCACATAACTCAAATTAGAACCTGGGTCAATTAAAATAGAAACTAGATGGTTGGCGATCATACCTTCCAGCTCCACTACTGAAGCTTGGTGGTCGGCTTGATTATTGTCCAAGGCTACATAGATTCGTGGCATGCTCCTAGCCACATCATTGACGGTGGTAGCTTCTTGGATATTGTAGACTCTCTTACTGTTCTGTTGTCTATGTGGGCAGTCCCTCAATCGATGATCTTCTCCACTCCTGAAAGTGTTATCTCTTCTGAGCTTGATCTCCTTGAATATTTCTTCGTCCCACGCGCTCCTTGCGTTTCAGGGAGCACGTCAAACTCAGATTGTGGGGCCCCAACATGTGTGCTCTTTACCAGAGAGTTTGACCTCCGCAATCTGGAAAGTGCTCGCTCGATTCTAGTCTAACTGGGATCACTGATCTTTCAGCCTGTCAAGAACAATGACAAGGGTGAATTGCGGGCCGCGAAATAGCACGTCTGCTATTTTCACCTTCTCTCTCTGCAGTGATTCCCCACCCTCGATCTCCGTTCATAGATCGACAGTTCATATCAATTGCGTGGTTCAAATTGACTATAGTGCAATTTGACATCTCGAAGCCTCGAGCTCCAAGGTTCCTAGACCCAGGTCACATGGATCTTCATATAACTATTGGGCTATAATCCCCACTCTTAGTCGGGTTTTTGGTGAAGGGAATAAGCGCAAGTTCAGAGTCTCCTAGACTACTGGTCTGAAGGGAGCACTTTCCATACTCGTAGAGATTTAAGCTCTAAATCAAGGCAAAGTAACTTGTGAGGTTACCAAAATGGTAGCTATGCCCAAAGGCTTGCTTCGACTCCAGAACGGTGATGTAAATTTCTGGGGAAAGAACCTTCGAGTGATTAAACTCGGGCATATATAAAATCAAGTAGAAATATAGGTTCTCAAGGGAACAAAAACATACTCATAACTTAATCATTTAATACAGAGAAAGAACCTTTTCTAGACATGTAAATACTCACATCCATCCATTTTTTACAATTCAAAGAATAAGGCGAGAAAACACTTATCAGAACCATAGAGTGTGATGGGACTGCTAAAAGGGGTGATCGTTTCCACCCAACCATAGGCTCAGTCACTCCCAATGGATTTATCACTGGCCACCCCAGAGCTTAAGCCACAATGATTTGAGATTCAATCTCTTACTTCCAGCTCAACGAAAGTTAGGGACAAAGGCTACTCTCCTTCTCCCAATATAGAAATAGATAAGGAAGAAGTTTACTCTCCTTCTCCTGGCTCAATCTCTATTTTTTGTGATCATAACTCACTATTCCTCTTTCAGTCCTTCATCAGACCCGAGAGTTTCCTCTCTCATCTCTGCATTTTCCCCGTAGGTCTTCCTCTGCCCACCACACTTCCTTTCTTGCATTCCTCAGCAAGATTGTGTGTGGCTCGAATTCCCAGTCCATGGTCAGGTCTGGAAGCCTTATGGATGGGCGGTCTGCCCCATCCCCTCATTAACTCTTGAGGAGGTCTTCCCACCTACCAGCCCGACTATAATTCATTCTTGGGTCAGAGGGTTGTTCTGATCTGAGTAATTAATTCCATCATGGTACTGGTTTGGTGGAGGTTAAGGAAACCATTTCGAGTCCCCTCCACCACCTTTCATAGAATTCATGGTTTTCTCTTAGCACATACCCTCTTTCAGCAGTCATGCAACATGTAACCATTTTCTATTAAAATAACATAATTTACATTCATCGACCTTTTGTACAAAGGTCCATCAAATCAAACATTCACACTTTTAGGTTTTCCATAGTTCCTTGGCCAATATAGTTATATTTATAGACTGGGGAAAATAGGGTGTTACAATTCCCTCCCCCTTAAAGGAACATCATCATTGATGTTCTATCTATCAACATGACATGTATGTACAGGAGTAAACAAAATTGGATATGCCTGTCTCATGGAATCCTCCATTTCCCATGTAGCCTCATTTGGGCCAAAGTGTTTCCATTGCACCTTGACTTGTGCAATGGTCCGGTTCCTGAGTGAGATTTCCTTCCTGTATAATATGCATTGGGGTTCTAGTAGGAATTGTCCTTCCGGCTCCACTTGGATCACAAACCATTCAATTATATGATTAGCATCATGTACATATTTCTTCAATAATGAAACATGAAAAACATTATGTTCCTTTACAGTGGGAGGAAGTGCTAGCCTGTAGGCTACCTGTCCCACTCTATCTAAGACTTCAAAGGGTCCACAACACCAAGGTGCCAATTTGGCACATGCTTCCATTCTAAGGGAACTCTTCTTGGGTCTAACTCTGAGATAGACATGGCCTCTAGTCTTGAACTCTCTGGGAGTTCTCTTTCTGTCGGCGTAACTTTTGTGTCTATCCTGAGCAATCTTCATATTTTGTCTTATCTGAACCACTTGTTGTTCCATTTATTTTAGCATGTCTGGTCCGATTGTAAATCTATCCACTGGGTTACTCCAACTGATTAGAATCTTGCACTCTCTACCATAGAGGGCTTCAAAAGGGATCATCTTCAAGGATTCCTGATAATCGTTGTTGTAGGAAAACTCTACCAATGGCAGGTAGTCTTCCCACTTCTTAGGCTGATGCATTACATGCATCCTTAGCACGTCTTCTACTATTTGGTTCACTCTTTCTGTCTGTCCATCAGTTTGAGGGTGATAAGTTGTGTTGAACAACAATTTTGTCTCAAAACCAACCATTAGGGATTTCCAAAATCTTGAAGTGAATTTGGTATCTCGGTGAGATACAATTTCCTTGGGCATGCCATGCAGTATAAATATCTCCTTCATGAAGATATTGGCAATATATATGGCCTTGCAAGTTGATTTGACAGGAACGAAATGAGCAAACTTACTCAGTTTTTCCACCACAACTATGATGACATCATTTTGCTTGGTCGACTTTGGTAATCCGGTGATGAAGTCCATGGAGATGGTTTCCCATTTCCATTCTAGGATCAGTAGGGGCTGTAACAATCCTGCTGGATGTCAGTGTTCTGCCTTAACTTGCTAGCATTCTAGGCACTTAGCTAAATAGTTAGTTATGTATTTCTTCAATCCAAGACAATAGAATTGTCTCCTAGTGGTCGTGATCATTTTTTGATATCCTGGGTGACTGGTATATGGTCTCTTATGTAGTTAATCCATTATGAACCTCTTCAAGTCGTCACAGTTTGGAACATACAATCTGTTTTTGTAAGTTAGCAGGCCTTCTTTGAGCATCCGGTAGCCTTCATATTTTTCCCCTGTAGGCTCTTGCCTTAGGTATGAGGTCACGGTCTTGAAGAATGCATCTGTTTCTTCTGCATTATTGACTCTTTCCCTGACATCCGTTTAATAGGTGATTATCATTGCTAGATGAATCATTTTATACTTCTGCTAAGGGCATCAACCACCCTATTTTCCTTTCATTTGATGTGTTTGATTTTGAAATCAAACTCACTAAGGAGAACCATCCACCTAGCTTGTCTGGCATTGAGTTTTGGCTGATCAAACAGGTGTCTCAATCCATAATGGTCTGTCATAAGAAAAAATCTCCTACCTAGGAGGTAGTGCCTCCACATTTTTAAATCATGTACTATGGCAACCAACTCTAGTTCATGGGTCACCTAATTGATCTCATGCTCATATAATGTTTTGGACGCGTAGAAAATTACACATACCTCTTGCATAAGGAATCCTCCGAGTCCTTCCTTGTAGGCATCTGTAAACACGAGGAAATAATTATTCGGGTCTGCAATCTTTAGCATGGGTGCATGGGTCAGGAGGTATTTCAGTTCCTGAAATCTTTCTTCACATTTTGATGTCCAAATGAATTTAATCCCCTTTTTCTGAAGGGCAGTGATTGGACAACCAATCTTGGAACACCCTTTTATGAACCTTCTATAGTATCCTGCTAAGCCCATGAAGGACCTAATATCGGATACATCCTTTGGGGTAAGACATTCCATAACATATCTGATATTGTCGAGGTCTACTGCCACCCCTACCTTAGATATGACATGGCCTAAGTAATGGACTTGCTTTTGAAAGAAATCTCACTTGCTAAACTTAGCGTAGAGTTGATGCTCTCTTAGTACTTGAAGTACGAGTCTAAGATGTTCTTTGTGCTCCTCCCTATTTTTGGAGTAGATTAGGATATCATCAATGAAAACCAATAAACAAATTTCCATGAATTTGTTGAGTACATTATTCATCAAACGCATAAAAGTGGTGGGCGAATTGGTTAACCCAAATGCCACAACCACGAATTCATAGTGACCATACCTTGCCCTGAAGGTTGTTTTGTGGATGTCCTCATCTTTAATCTGAACTTGGTGGTATCGATACCTTAAGTCGATCTTCGAGAAGATGGAAACACCTCCCAATTGGTCGAACAGGTCATTGATTATTGGTAAGAGGTACTTGTTCTTTATGGTTGTCTTATTGAGTTGTATGTAATATATGCACAGTCAGAGTGTGCCATATTTATTTTTCACAAACAAGACGGGCTCTCCCCACGAAGATACACTGGGTCAGATGTAGCCTTTGTCCATCATCTCCTTTAGTTGTAGCTTGAGCTCAACCAACTTTGGCGTGCTCATTCTATATGGAATTCTAGATGTTGGTACCACTCCTGGTGTAAGTTCTATCGAGAAGTCGATATCCCTTCTCGGAGGTAGACCTGGCACCTCTTCTGGGAACATGTCCTTGTATTCTCTTAATATGGGGTGGTCCTCTAGGTTTGGCTTTTCATTCTCAACAGATTCCAGTACTTGTATGGCATATAAGGAACACCCATTTCTGTAATACATTTTCATTTGAAGGGCTGATATTTGTCTCACTGAGACAGGCTTTTGAATCCCTTAGAGGGTCATTTTTCTACCTTCTTGATTTACACATTCTAAAGTTTTGTGATAATAGTCCAATTTAGTTTTATAAGCATCCAAACAATCCATACCAATCAAAAAGTCACAAGATCCCAAGGGAAGTATGTTAAGGGTCGCTCGGGTGGGAAATCCACCCATGATGAATTGACAAGCTAGTATGACCTTTGCCACCTTTCTTTTGGTCCCAGTGGCTAATTGCACCAACCATTGTTTAACATGTCTAATTGGTTGCAGTTTACACTTATCAACAGTCTGAGGGGACACATAACTCAAATTAGAACCTGGTTCAATTAAAATAGAAACTAGATGGTTGGCGATCATACCTTCCAGCTCCACTACTGAAGCTTGTTGGTCAGCTTGATTATTGTCCAAGGCTACATAGATTCATGGCATGCTCCTAGCCACATCATTTACGATGGTAGCTTCTTGGATATTGTATACTCTCTTACTGTTCTATTGTCTTCATGGGTAGTCCCTGAATCGATGATCTTCTCCACAACCCCAACATTTTAAGGGTTCCTTCTTTAGGTTATCGGTCTTTTCTAGGACTGTCTTAAAAGGTTTATTTCCACTTTGAGAGGGGAAATTCTTTTGATATACACTTCTAGTAGGAAGTCTCCTTCTAGAATATTTTCCATAGTTCTTAAATCTTGAGGATTTAAATCCTTTCTTATGGAATCCCGAACTACTCCTCTTCTTCCAATCCTTGTGAGGTATTTTCTTAATCCCAAACTCTTCATAACAATACCTTGCCTTCCAGATAGTTTCTTCTAAGGTATTTGGTTCGTCGAACTCAATCCTGTCCCGGTAGGTATGAGATAACCCACTAATGAACCACTGCATTTTTACTTTTTCATCTTTTATGTAGGGTACATATCTCAGTAGTTCAAGGAATTTATTGAAAAAATCATCTATGGTGAGCTACCCCAGCCCGAGTTCATAGAATTCCTTAGTCTTCCCATCCATGTATTTCTGTGACAGATATTGTGTCTTGAATTATTTCTCAAATTGTTTCCATGAAAAGTCCTTCTCATGGACTCCTTTCACATTCCTAAGGTCTTCCCACCAAATGGAAGCCTTTCCATTCAAGTTAAAGATGGCTATTCTAGCCTTCAAGTTTTCAGATTAGTCATGGAATCTGAAGTACTTATTTAAACCAAGAAGCCAAATTTCATCCTCTTCTCCCTTCCTAATCTCTCCATCGAAAGAGGGTGGTTTGGCTTTCTTGAATTCTTCAGGATCATGATTTTTGGAACGCTTCCGCTTCTTTCCTTTCCTTTGAGAATGTGAGCTTTCTCTCCTACTAGAAGATTCTTCATATTTTCCAGCTTCCTTTCCAGAGGACTCTACCGATGAGTTTCCCCTATCTCCAGGTTGGGCATTCTTTGAGGCACTTCTCCCAATGTGGTCACTTATGGAGTCATGTTTTTTGGATCTCAGGTGGACTTTGACTTATCTTCTTATGTCGTCGGTCCACATGATTGGTTGTGGGTTCATACTGTAGTTTCCTCTATATGTCAGACAAGCTCTGCAACAAGACTGCGTTAATTTCTGTTTCTTTTTCTTGCTCCTTTATCAATCTCTCATTTTCAGCCTTGCAACTCTGTAATTTGGCCCTGAGAATCCTTATAGTTTCAGCCAAATCTGGAGGGGTTTCCATCGCCCTCCTTTCATTGGATTCTTCATCTCTATTGTGGGAGACATCCCCCACTTGATGACACGTCACCATCCTTTAGTCTTGAAGTTTTCTTGTGATTTACTAACTGCTCGAGTGTTGAAAAAAAAACTTATTGTTAGCTAGCAGTCTATTAGTTCATGAATATTGCACGGTTCAATTTCTTAAATGCACACACACAGTAGAAAGTTTCATTCTTTTCTTTAATAGCATTTTTAACCAGAATTTTTAAGAAAGAGGTAAGGTAGAGTGTCACTCTTTTAAAAGTACTCCAAACATGGTTTTTAAGTGACTCGTCCATGAGCCCAACTAGGCCAAGTGTTGTAACCATGCTCTAATACAAATTTGTAACACACCCACGATGGGGTGAAAACTAAAAAAATAAAATTGTCCTCCTTACAAGAACAGATCCTTTCCCTCTAGGATTCCTAATTTGGGAAGTCTGGGACTTAGCCCGACCCTTCGGTCAAGGTTCTCTGATTCTCTAAGTCCAACAAGACTTTGAGACCTTGATAGTCTCACCTCTTAATCAAACACAACCCCTTTCGGCTTCTAGTGTAGGTCTTATGATACCCACAACCTTCTCCTTCGTGCTTCAGCGAAGTCTCGGAGTTTGTGTTAGCCCCTTTTCTCTTGGCCCCTCCTCGGATGTGACCTTGGCAGGTGAAATCATGCAAACACACAATTGTCAGCACGACCAAAGGAGATTTGAAACCAAACTAATTTTTGGCCTGTAATTCTACTCGAGCCTCCACATGTCCTATCTCCAAAATCGGGGTTTGGATTGTGGCCTGCCCTCAAATTTTTAAAGTTTGTGCACCTCCGATCCCCGCAATGATGCGGGACTGTTGATCTCCCAATATTAATGGTACTATCTGAACTAACGGTTCAGATATTCCCTTTTCAAATCCATGAACCAGATCTGCCCCTCCTAAATCAACAGATGTGATCTCCTTCGTGATTCTAGTCTTCGAAATTTTCAAATCTTAAACGTTGCTTTCCTCCATACATCAATCTTTCAGATTTGACGATCTACGGACACCTGTCCTCCTAAATCAACGACCCTTCTTCTACCTCGAGTGTTTGACCTTTCAATTTGATCAATAGTCCTATGGCCCTCTTCTCGATCAATGGTCGAGATCTCCTTCGAGTCTCCAGACTTCTAAGATCTCAAATCTCAAACTTCACCCTTTTTCCCAATGGCTTTTATTCGAAGGCTATAATCCATCGACGCTTGTCCACTTGATCTAACGATCAAGGATTACTTCAAATCTTTACCTGGAGTCCACAGATTTCTGCCACCTATCCTCTGGATCTGACGATCGAGGATTGCTTCGAGTCTTTAACAAGAGTTCACAGATTTACGCCACGTCTCCTCTAGATCTGACGACTATGAATTACTTCGGTACTTTACTTGGAGTCCACAGATTCACGCCACGTCCCTTCTTAATCTGATGGTTCTGAATTACTTCGGGACTTTATCTGGAGTCTGCAGATTTATGCCACGTCCCTTCTGGATCAGACAGACCAGATTCACTTCGGACGATCCAATGCTTGAGATTTATTTCAGACGATCTAACGACTGAGATCTACTTCAGACGATCTGACGATTGAGATTTGCTTCATCTCTCCATCTCTTCGTGCTTCAGGAGTCTCAAATCTCAACTGAAAAACTCTCGAATATATTTCTCGAAGCTGTTGATATGCTGACACATATCTCCTAGCGATCAATGGTCAGGATCCTACTTCGGGTGATCTGATGACTGAGATTTACTTCGGCTCTTCGACTCTCCGAACTTTGGAAGTCTGAAATCTCAACTGAAAAATCTCACACAGATTTCTCCGGAGTCCACGATATATCGCCACGTGTCCCTCTGTATCTGGTGGTCCAGATTCACTTCAGGTCTTCATCATTCGAGAATCTCAACTTTCAACTATAAACCCTCGAACAGATTCCTCCGAAGTCTGCGATATGTTGCCACGTATCCCTATGGATCTGGCGGTCCAGATTCACCTCCTGGTGATGGACGGCCTCAAATTACTTTGACTATTTCACCTCTTCTTGGTCCATGAACTTTCAGAGTTATGGATCTTACACCACCTGTCCTCCTTGAAAATGGATAGTCCCAAACTACTTCCGGACTTTGGAACTTTGGTAAGTTCTCTTCTCCTGCGTGTGCAAAGTGCTAAGGTTCGTGCACCTTGCTTAGATCAGACAGCTGTCGATCCTTGGCATTATGATCCAATGACCATTGTCGCTCCTCCTCCTAAGCTTCTGACTTACTCTGAGTTAGAAGATTTTCTAAGTGCTCGAAGGATTAGAACTTCGCTCCTCCTACGGGCCCATCTCCTGGATTTCATCTGCACTCCTGAAAGCATTATCTCTTATGAGCTTGATCTCCTTGAATATTTCGTCGTCCCACGCGCTCTTTGTGTTTCAGGGATCACGTAAAACTCAGAACAAAGGTCAATGATGATCAACAGTTCATAGAAATTGTGGGGCCCCAACATGCGTGCTCTTTACTAGAGAGTTTGACCTCCACAATCTGGAAAGTGCTCGCTCGATTCTAGTCTAACCGAGATTGTTGGTCTTCCAACCCATCGAGATCAATGACAAGGGTGAATTGCGGTCCGTGAACTAGCGCGTCCGCTATTTTCACCTTCGCTCTCCACAATGATTCCCCACCCTTGACCTTCATTCATAGATCGATGGTTCATAGCAATTGTGGGGTTCAACTTGAATATCGTGCAATTTTACATCTCAGAGCCTTGAGCTCCAAGGTTCCTAGACCCAGGTCACGTGTATCTTCATATAACTCTTGGGCTATAATCCCCGCTCTTAGTTGGGTTTTTGGTGAAGGGAATAGGCGCATGTTCAAAGTCTCCTAGACTACTGGTCTGAAGGGAACACTTTCCCATATCCCAGAGCTTTAAGCTCTGAATCAAGGCAATGTAACTTGTGAGGTTACCAAAATGGTAGCTATGCCCATAGGCTTGCTTTGACTCTGGAACGATGATGTAAATTCTTGGGGAAAGTGCCTTCGAGTGATTAAACTGGGGCATATAGAAAATCAAGCAGAAATATAGTTTCTCAAGGGAACGAATGCATACTCATAACTTAATCATTTAATAAAGAGAAAGAACCCTTTATAGACATGTAAATACTCACATGCATCCATTATTTAAAATTCAAAGCATAAGGCAAGAAAACACTTATTAGAACCATAGAGTGTGATGCAACTGTTGAAAGGGGTGCTCATTTCCACCCAACCATAGGCTCAGTCACTCCCAATTGATTTATCATTGGCCACCCCCGAGATTAAGACGCGATGCTTTGATATTCAATCTCTTACTTCTAGCTCAATGGAAGTTAGGGATGAAGGTTACTCTCCTTTTCCCAATATAGAAATAGATAAGGATGAAGGTTACTCTCCTCTATTTTCTATGATCAGAACTCACTGTTCCTCTTTCAGTCCTTCCTCGGACCCGAGAGTTCCTGCTCTCGTCTCTGCATTTTTACTTGCAGGTCTTCTTCTGCCCACCACACTTCCTTTCTTGTCTTCCTTAGCAAGATTTTGTGTGGCTCATAATCCTAGTTTGTGGTCAGGTTTGGAAGCCTTACGGATGGGCGGTCTACCCCATCCCCTCATTAATTCTTGAGGAGGTCTTCCCACCTACCATCCCGACTGTAATTCATTCTTGGGTCAGAGGGTTGTTATGATCTCATCAATTAATTCCATAATGGTACTAGTCTGGTGGAGATTAACGCAACCATTCCAAGTCCCCGTCACCACCTTTCATAGCATTTGTGTTTTTCTCTTAGCACATCCCCTCTTTCAGCAGTCATGCAACACGTAACCATTTTCTATTAAAATAATAGAATTTACATTCATTGACCTTTTGTACAAAGGTCCATCAAATCAAACATTCACACTTTTAGGTTTTCCATAGTTCCTTGGCCAATATAGTTATATTTACATACTAGGGGAAACATGGTGTTACAATTCTCTCCCCCTTAAAGGAACATCGTCCTCAATGTTCTATCTGTCAACATGACATGTATGTACATGAGTAAACAAAATCGAATATGCTTGTCTCTTGGCATCCTCCATTTCCCACGTAGCCTCATCTGGGCCAAAGTGTTTCCACTGCACCTTGACCTGTGCAATGGTTTGATTCTTGAGTGAGGTTTCCTTCATGTCTAATATGCATTGGGGTTTTGGTAGGACTTCTCCCTCTGGATCCACCTGGATCACAGACCAGTCAATTATATGATTAGCATCATGTACATATTTTTTCAATAATGAAACATGAAAAACATTATGTTCCTTTACAGTGGGAGGAAGTGCTAGCCTATAGGCTACAGGTCCCACTCTATCTAAGAATTCAAAGGGTCCACAGTACCGAGATTCCAATTTGGCACATGCTCCCATTCTCAGGGAACTCTTCCTGGGTCTAACTATGAGATAGACATGGTCTCCGGTCTTGAACTCTCTGGGGGTTCTCTTTCTGTCGACGTAACTTTTCTGTCTATCCTGAGAAATATTCATAGTTTTTCTTATCTGAACCACTTTTTGTTCCATTTCTTTTAGCATGTCGGGCCAGATTGTAATTCTGTCCACTGGGTTACTCCAACTGATTGGAATCTTGCACTGTCTACCATAGAGGGCTTCAAAAGGGCTCATCTTCAAGGATTCCTGATAACCGTTGTTGTAGGAAAACTCTACCAATGGTAGGTAGTCTTCCCACTTCTTAGGCCGATGCATTACATGCATCCTTAGAATGTATTCTACTATTTGGTTCACTCTTTCTGTCTGTCCATCAGTTTGAGGGTGATAAGTGTTGGGAATGTGTTATATTCTTTGCATATGTGTGTGAGGGCGCATTAGATTCGACAACTGCATCTGACGATCCCTCGTAGTAGTGCTTTGTTTTTTCCATGTGTGTCGGGTGCTTTCCTAGGGGGGTCCCAAAAGGGGGCAGGTATGCCCCCCCAAGTTACGCGCAACACCCCAAAATTTTTTGGGGGGCTGTTTTTGCTATTTTTAGTGGATTTTGCTAATTTTGGTGGTTTACTAAAAATAATCCCGGTTTTAGGGATTAGGGTTTTGGTATCTACAGAATACCTGAAAACATTGTATATATTGTATAGTGAATGGTGAAATTCAATATAATGAATATAAGAAAGGTTTTTCTAGTTGAGGGTTTCCGGTATAAAATCTCTGTGTACTATGTGTATGAGCCATTGATTAAATTATGTGTTGCTTAAGAATCTATATGCATTGCTTTACTTCACAGGTTTAAAACTTACATGTGGTATCAGAGCTCATTTTTGGCTTCAGAGGCACACCTTTGTTGTTGAGGGTTTGGCTCGATCTTGATAGATCAATTTTATCTTGGGTCTGTGATAAACCTGGGTTTAGTGGGAGCTTTTGCAGTGGTGATTTGAGTGCAGAAAGAGGAATGGCAAGTTATTCTAGAATCGAGATAGAGAAGTTCAATGGTAAAAACTTTGAGCTATGAAAGCTGAAGATGGAGGACCTTCTTGTAGACAAAGAACAATGGATCGTTGTGGATCATGGTACACAACCTACTGGTACACAGCCTGTTGGTACACAGACGACTGGTACACAACCTACTAGTGCACAATCTACCAGTACACCACCTACTGGTATATCGAAGGAAGATTGGGAGAAGTTGGATAGAAGAGAAAGGAGTATTATTCGACTCTGCCTGAAAGATTCAGTGTTGTTGAATGTCTTAGGAGAATCTACAGCCAAGAAACTATGGGATAAGTTGGGGAATTTGTATCAATCAAAGTCCATGGTAAACAAGTTGTTTCTTCGAAAGAAGTTGTATCATCTTAGGATGGAAGATAGAGATTATATGACAAAACATATAAATGCCTTTAATACTTTGGTAAGTCAACTTGGCTCTGTTAATATTACGATTGCAGAGGAAGATAAGTGTATTTCTTTGTTATGTTCTTTTCCAGACTCTTGGGATAATCTGGTTGTAGCAATAGGTAGTACCACTCAATCTACATTGAAGTATGAGGATGTAGTTGCATCCTTGTTATCTGAAGAGATGAGGTGAAAACGCATGGATGGTCATAGCACAAATGCATTATTTGTAAGAGGGCATACCCAAGACAAGAACCCTGGTAAGCCTTCGGGGTGGAGATCTAAATCTACAGGTAGATCTAAGTCTCCAGGAACATCTTTGAGGAAATGTTGGAAGTGTGGTAAAATAGGGCATTATAAGAAAGATTGCAAGTCTAAGAAGGTTGAAAAACCAAAGGGATCTGATAGTACCTCTTCCACAAAGGAAAAAACCTCCACTAAAGAAGGAGGTGATGTTTACCTGACATCTACAAGTACACATGTAGACCGTGATGTATGGTTGATCGACTCAGGTGTGTCAAACCATATGACTCCTCATAGTGAGTGGTTCTCTGAATATGAAAAATATGATGGTGGTGATGTATTCCTAGGAGATGACTCGACAACAAAAATCTTGGGACGTGGAAGAGTTAAGTTATTGCTAAAAGATGGAAGGATTAGAACTCTCCCTGGGGTTCTGCACATTCCAAAACTAGCTAGGAGATTAATATATGTAAGCAAGATGGAAGATGCAGGAGTGGATATTGTATTTGGAAAGGGCACTTGCAAGATGGTACGAGGAGTAATGGTGTTGATGAGGGGAGTTTGGTGTGGAAATATGTACAAGTTGTTGGGAAGCACTTATAATAATGGGTTTAATAGTTCTGTTGTCTTTGAGCAGAGAAATGAAGGAGACAAGACCAATATTTTCCTAGAAAAGAAGACCATGCTGTGGCATCAAAGACTGGGGCATATTGGAGAAAAGGGCCTGCGAACACTACACGGTAAAGGTATGGTTGAAGGTATGTCTAATTTCACTCTGGATTTTGATTTCTATGAACATTTCATATATGGTAAACA
>ML784266.1:252673-266356 GCA_009831015.1 Picea engelmannii
GAAAATAAAGGTATTGAGAACAGATAATGGTGGAGAATTCTGCGGAAATGAATTCGAAGAATTCTATAAGAAGTGTGGTATAGCAAGGCAAAAGACTACTCCATACACTCCTCAACAGAATGGAGTTGCAGAAAGGATGAACAGGACACTGATGGAAAAAGAAAGGAGCATGCTCAGCGGTGTCGGGTTAGGATAAGAATTATGGGCAGAGGCAGTGGGTACAACATGTTACATGGTCAATCGATCACCTTCATCAGTGTTGGATGATAAAACTCCACACGAGGTATGGTCTGGAAAGAAACTCTCTCTTCAACATCTTAGAGTGTTTGGTTGTGATGCTTATGTACATGTTCCAAAGGAAAATAAAAGTAAACTGGATAAAAAGGATGAAAAGTGTATCTTTATTGGTTATAAAGATTGTGCGAAAGGTTATAAGCTTTGGAACCCAGAAACCAAGAAAACTATTTACAATCGAGATGTTGTGTTCAGAGAGGTAAAAGATGTGTCCAAACAGGAATTCCTACCAATGCAAGACGAACTTGAAAAAATAGAGCTTGAGTTGGATGATGCAAAATCTGAATCTTCTGAAGAAGAGGAAGAAGAAGAAGAACCTCATACCCCAGTATTGAGGAGGTCAGTGAGAGATAGAAGGCAACCAGAAAGGTATAGTCCACTTGATTTTTGTTCCAATTTTTCTTTATCTATTACTGATGATGATCCCAGAACTGTCAGGGAAGCAGTGAATTTAGAGGATAGAAAACTATGGAAGAAGGCCATGGTTGAAGAAATTGATGCCTTGGATAAGAATGAGGCATGGGATATAGTTGAGTTGCCAGCTGGAAGAAAATTGGTTGGTAGAAAATGGTTGTTCAAGAAGAAGTTTAATGCAAAAGGTAAAGTGGAGAAATACAAAGCTCGGTTAGTAGCAAAAGGTTATTCCCAGGTAGAGGGAATTGAGTTTGGTGATATTTTTTCTCCTGTTGCTAAGTTAACTTCTATTAGATTTCTTTTATCTATTGTTGTTTCTTTCGATCTTGAAGTGGAATAGATGGATGTGAAGACAACATTCCTACATGGGGATCTGGAAGAAGAAATCTACATGAAACAACCATAAGGCTTTGTAGTGAAGGGAAAGAAAGAGTTGGTCTGTAAGATAAAGAAGTCACTATATGGTCTGAAGCAATCACCTAGGATGTGGTACCAAAAGTTTGACACATAAATCCTTGGATTGAGATTTGTAAGAAGAAGGGCTGCTCACTGTGTATATTCCAAGCAGGTTGGTAATCACTTCATTTATGTAGTGTTGTATGTTGATGACATGTTGTTGGTAGGAAATAACATGGATGTTATCAAGGAGGTGAAATCGCAGCTATCCTCCAAATTTGACATGAAGGATCTCGGTGTTGCTAACTTCATTCTGGGAATGGAGATTAAAAGAGATCGTGCAAACAAGAAACTCTGGTTGAATCAGAGAAAATATGTTGAGACGATATTGCAGAAGTTTAATATGCATGGAAGTAAACTAGTCAAGGTTCCTATTCCTATAGGTGTAAAGTTATCTACAGATCAATGTCCCAAGACACAGGAAGAAGAAGAGGACATGTCTCGTGTTCCATATGCCAGTGCAGTTGGAAGTTTGATGTATGCAATGGTTTGTACTAGACCAGACATTGCACATGCAGTGGGAGTTTTGAGCAGGTATATGTCAAAAACAAGGAAGGAGCATTGGACAACAGTAAAGAGGGTCTTCAGGTATCTTCATGGCACTACCAGTTATGGATTGTGCTACCAAGGAAGACCAGGATTGGACAGAGTGGTGGACATACATGGCTTTGTTGATGCAGACTGGGCTAGAGATCTGGATCGCAGAAGATCTACAAGTGGGTATGTGTTTAACCTATTTGGAGGAGCAATCAATTGGATGAGCAAAAGACAGGCTGTAGTGGCACTCTTAACTACAGAAGTTGAATACATGGCAACCACTCATGCAAGCAAGGAAGCAGTATGGTTACAAATATTGTGTTCAGGTATTGGGTTGGTACAACAAGCAGTGAGATTAGATTGTGACAGTCAGAGTGCTGGAAAAGGTTGACACTTTGAAGAATGTTGCAGATTCATTGACAAAGTCTGTAAGAACAAAAAAGTTCTCCTGGTGTAGAGTAACAATGGGCATTGTTGCCCTGGATTGTTGACTATATAATATTGGGACCCATGGATGCAAAGAAAAAAACAAGTGGGAGAATGTTGGGAATGTGTTATATTCTTTGCATGTGTGTGTGTGTGGGCGCGTCATATTCGACAACTACGTCTGAGGATCCCTCGTAGTAGTGCTCTGTTTGTGCCGTGTGCGTTGGGCACTTTGCTAGGGGGGTCCTAGGGGGGGGCAGGTATGCCCCCCCTGGCTACGCGTAGTGCCCTGAAATTTTTTTTGGGCGTTTTTTTCTATTTTTAGCGGATTTTGCTATTTTTAGCGGTTTACTAAAAATAATCTCGGGTTTAGGGATTAGGGTTTTGGTATCTACGAAATACCTAAAAAAATTGTATATATTTTATAGTGAATGGGAAAATTCGATATAATGAATATAAGAAAGGTTTTCCTAGTTGAGGGTTTCTGGTATAAAATCTCTATGTACTCTGTGTATGAGCCATTGATTAAATTATGTTTTTCTTAAGAATCTATATGCATTGCTTTACTTCACAGGTTTAAAACTTACAATAAGCTGTGTTGAACAACAATTTTGTCTCAAAACCAGCCATTAGGGATTTCCAAAAACTTGAAGTGAATTTGGTATCTCGGTCAGATACAATTTCCTTGGGCATTCCATGCAGTCTAAATATCTCCTTCATGAAGATGTTGGCAATATCTATGGCCTTGCAAGTTGATTTGATAGGAAAGAAATGAGCAGACTTACTCAATTTGTCCACCACAACCATGATGGCATCATTTTGCTTGGTCAACTTTGGTAATCCAGTGATGAAGTCCATGGAGATGGTTTCCCATTTCCATTCTGGGATCAGTAGGGGCTGTAACAATCATGTTGGATGTCGGTGTTCTGTCTTAACTTGCTGGCATTCTAGGCACTTAGCTAAATAGTTAGCTATGTCTTTCTTCAATCCAGGCAAATAGAATTGTTTCCTAGTGGTCATGATCATTTTCTAATATCCTAGGTGACTGGTATATGGTCTCTTATGTATTTCATCCATTGTGAACCTCTTCAAGTAGTCACAGTTTGGAACATACAATCTATTTCTGTAAGTCAATAGGCCTTTTTCAAGCATCTGGTAGCCTTCATATTTTATCCTTGTAGTCTCTTGCCTTAGGTACGAGGTCACGGTCTTGAAGAATGCATCTGTTTCTTGTGCGTTCCTGACTCTTTCCATGACATCCATTTTGCAGGTGCTTACCGCTGCCAGATGAATCATTTTTATACTTCTACTAAGGGCATCGACCACCCTATTTTCCTTTCTTTTGATGTGTTTGATTTCAAAATCAAACTCACTAAGGAGAACCATCCACCTAGCTTTCCTGGCATTGAGTTTTGGTTGATCAAACAGGTGTCTCAATCCACAATGGTCTGTCATAAGCACAAATCTCCTACCCAGGAGGTAGTGCCTCCACATTTTTAAAGCATGCACTATGGAAACCAAATCTAGGTCATGGGTCACATAATTGATCTCATGCTCATATAATTTCTTGGACGCGTAGAAAATTACACGTCCCTCTTGCATAAGGACTCCTTTGAGTCCTTCCTTGTAGACATCTGTACACACGAGGAAATCATTATCCGGGTTTGCAATCTTTAGCATGGGTGCATGGGTCAGAAGGTATTTAAGTTCCTGAAATCTTTCTTTACATTTTGATGTCTAAATGAATTTAATCCCCTTTTTCTAAAGGGCATTGATTGGAAAACCAATCTTGGAAAACCCTTTTATGAACCTTCTATAGTATCCTGCTAAGCCCATGAAGGACCTAATATCAGATACATCCTTCGGGGTAAGCCACTCCATTATAGATCTGATCTTGTCAGGGTCTACTACCACCCCTCCCTTAGATATGACATGGCCTAAGTAATGGACTTGCTTCTGAAAGAAATCACACTTGCTAAAATTAGCGTAGAGCTGATTCTCTCTTAGTACTTGAAATATGCGTCTAAGATGTTTTTCATGCTCCTCCCTTTTCTTGGAGTGGATTAGGATATCATCAATGAAAACCAATACAAATTTGTCTAGGAATTTGTTGAGTACATTATTCATCAAGCACATAAAAGTGGTGGGGGCATTGGTTAACCCAAATGGCACCACCACGAATTCACAGTGACCATACCTCGTCTTGAAGGTTGTTTTGTGGATGTATTCATCTTAATCCAGACTTGGTGGTATCCAGACCTTAAGTCGATCTTCGAGAAGATGGAAGCACCTACCAATTGGTCGAACATGTCATCGATTTTTGGTAAGGATTACTTGTTCTTTATGGTTGTCTTATTGAGTTGTCTGTAATCTATGCACAGTCGGAGTGTGCCATCTTTCTTTTTCAAAAACAAGACGGGCACTCCCCACGAAGAGACACTCAGTCGGATGTAGCCTTTGTCTATCATCTCCTTTAGTTGTAGCTTGAGCTCAACCAGCTCTGGTGTGCTCATTCTATATGGCGTTCTAGATGTTGGTACCGCTCTTGGTGAAAGTTCTAACAAGAAGTTGGTATCCCTTCTCGGAGGTAGACCTGGTACCTCTTCTGGGAACATGTCCTTGTATTATCTTAATATGGGGTGGTCCTCTAGGTTTGGTTTGTCATTCTCAAAAGATTGCAATACTTGTATGGCATATAAGGAACACCCCTTTCTACAATACTTTTTCATTTGAAGGGTTGATATTTGTCTCACTGAGACATGCTTCTGAATCCCTTGGAGGGTTTTTTTTCTCCCTTCTTCATTTACACATTCTAAAGTTTTGTGATAACAGTCCAATTTAGTTTTATAAGCAACCAACCAATCCATATCAATCAACAAGTCATAAGATCCCGGGGGAAGTATGTTAAGGGTCGCTCGGGTGGGCAATCCATCCATGATGAATTGACAAGATGGTATGACCTCTGCCACCTTTCTTTTGGTCCCAGTGGCTAATCGCACCAACCACAATTTAACATGTCTAATTGGTTGCAATTTACACTTATCAATATTCTGAGGGGCCACATAACTCAAATTGGAACCTGGGTCAATTAAAATAGAAACTAGATGATTGGCGATCATACCTTCTAGCTCCACTACTGAAGCTTGGTGGTCAGCTTGATTATTGTCCAAGGCTTCATAGATTCGTGGAATGCTCCTAGCCACATCATTGATGGTGGTAGCTTCTTGGATATTATACACTCTCTTATTGTTCTGTTGTATCTGTGAGCAGTCCCTTAATCGATGATCTTCTCCAAATCCCCAACATTTTGAGGGTTCCTTCTTTAGTTGATCGGTCTTTTCTGGGACTGTCTTGAAAGGTTTATTTCCACTTTGAGAGGGGAAATTTTGCTGATATACACTTCTAGTAGGAAGGCTCCTTCTAGAATCTTTTCCATAGTTCTTAAATCTTGAGGATTTAAATCCATTCTTCTGGAATCCCGAAGTAATCCTCTTCTTCCAGTCCTCATGAGGTCTTGTCTTACTCCCAAACTGTTCATAAAAATACCTCGCCTTCCAGATAGTTTCTTATTAGGTCTTTGGTTCATCGAACTTAATCCTGTCATGATAGGCCTGAGGTAACCCAATAGTGAACTGCTGTATTTTTACTTTTTCATCTTTTATGTAGGCTACATACCTCAGTAGTTCAAGGAATTTATTGAAAAATTCATCTATGGTGAGCTGCCCCATCCCGAGTTCATAGAATTCCTTAGTCTTCTCATCCATGTATTTCTCTGACAGATACTACTTCCTGAAGTATTTCTCAAACTATTTCCATGACAATTACTTCTCATGGAGTCATTTCACATTCCTAAGGTCTTCCCACCAAATGGAAGCCTTTCCATTCAGGTTAAAGATGGATATTCAAGTCTTCAAGTTTTCAGAGTAGTCATGGACTTTGAAGTACTTCTTTAAACCAAGTAGCCAAACTTCAGCCTCTTCTCCCTTTCTAATCTCTCCATCGAAAGAGGGTGGTTTGGCTTTCTTGAATTCTTCAGGATCATGATTTTTTGAACGCTTCCGCTTCTTTACTTTCCTTTGAGAATGTGAGCTTGCTCTGCTACTAGAAGATCCTTCATATTTTCCAGCTTCCTTTCTAGAGGACTCTACAGATGAGTGTCCCCTGCCTCCAGGTTGGGAATTCTTCGAGGTGCTTCTCTGAGTGTGGTCACTTATGGAGTCATGTTTTTGGATCTTAGGTGGACTTTGACTTCTCTTCTTATGTCGTTGGTCCACATGACTGGTTACAGGTTCATGTTGTATTTGCCTCTGTATGTCAGACAAGCTCTGCAGCAAGACTGTGTTAATTTCTATTTGTTTTTATTGCTCCTTTATTAATCTCTCGTTGTCATCCTTGCAACTCTATAATTTGGCCCTGAGACCCTTACAGCTTCAGCCAGATCTGGAGGGACTTCCACTGCCGTCCTTTCGTCAGATTCTTTGTCTCTATTGTGGGAGCCATCCCCCACTTCATGACACGTCACCATCCTTTAGTATTGATGTTTTCTTGTGATGCACTAACTGCTCGTGTGTTGACAAAAACACTTATTGTTAGCTAACAGTCTATTAGTTCATGAACAATACACGGTTCAATTTATTAAATGCACACACACAGTAGAAAGTTTCATTCTTTTCTTTAATAACATTTTTAACCAGACTTTTTAAGAAAGAGGTAAGGTAGTGTGTCACACTTTTAAAAGTACTCCAAATAGGGTTTTTAAGCGACTCGTCCATGAGCCCAAGTAGGCCAAGTGTTGCAACCATGCTTTGATACCAATTTGTAACACACCCACGATGGGACGAAAAATAAAATAAAAATTGTCCTCCTTACAAGAACAAATCCTTTCCCTCTAGGATTCCTAATTTGGGAAGTCTGGGACTCAGCCCAACCCTCCGGTCAAGGTTCTTTGATTCTCTAAGTCCAACAAGACTTTGAGACCATGATAGTCTCACCTCTTAATCAAACAAAGGCCCTTCCAGCTTCTAGTGCAGGTCTTATGATACCTGTGACCTTCTCCTTCGCGCTTTAGCGAAGTCTCGGAGTTGGCGTTAGCCCCTTTTCTCTTGGACCCTCCTCGGATGTGACCTTGGGTGATGAAATCATGCAAACACACAATTGCGAGCATGACCAAAGGTGGTTTGAAACAAAACTACTTTTCAAGCTGCAATCCTCCTCAAGCCTCCACGTGTCCTTTCTCCAAAACCGAGGTTTGGATTGCGGCCCACCCTCAAATTTTTAAAGTTCGCATACCTCCGATTCCTACAATGCTACAGGACCGTCAATCTTCCGATCTTGACAGTATTGTTTGAACTAACGGTTCAGATCTTCCCTTTTCAAATCCATGAACTAGATCTTCCCCTCCTAAATCAATAGATGTGATCTCCTTCATGATTCCGAACTTCAAACTTTTCAAATCTGAAACCCTGCTTTCCTCCGTACATCAATCTTTTGGAGTTGACAATCTGTGGACGCCTGTCCTCCTAAATCGACAACCTTGCTTCTACTTTGGGTGTTTGACCTTTCAACTAGATCAACAGTCTTGTGGCCCTCTTCTCGATCAATGGTCGAGATATCCTTTGGATCTTTGAACTTCTGAGATCTCAAATATCAAACTTCACCCTTTTTCCAATGGATTTTATCCAAAGGCTATAATCCACTGACGCATGTCCACTTGATCTGACGATCAAGGATTACTTTTGGTCTTTACCCGGAGTCCACAGATTTGTGCCACCTATCCTCTGGATCTGACGATAGAGGATTGCTTTGGGTCTTTACCCGGAGTTCACATGTTTACGCCATGTCTCCTCTAGATCCGACGACTATGAATTAATTCAGGACTTTACTCGGAGTCCACAGATTCATGCCACGTCCCTTCTTAATCTGATGGCTATGAATTACTTCAGGTCTTTATTTGGAGTTCGTAGATTTACGCCACGTCCCTTCTGGATCAGACGGTCCATATTCACTTCGGACGATCCGACGCTTGAGATTTATTTCGGATGATCTGACGACTGAGATCTACTTTGGACGATCTAACGATTGAGATTTGCTTCAGCTCTTCGACTCTTCGCGCTTCGGGAGTCTCAAATCTCAACTGAAAAAATCTCGAATAGATTTCCCAAAGCTGTTGATATGCTGACACATATCTCTTGGCGATCAATGGTCAGGATCCTACTTCGGGTGATCTAACGACTGAGATTTACTTCGGCTCTCCATCTCTTCGGACTTCGGGAGTCTCAAATCTCAACTGAAAACTCTCGCACAAATTTCCCCAGAGTCCACGATCTGTCTCCACGTGTCCCTCTGGATCTGGTGGTCAAGATTCACTTCGGGTCTTCGGGGTTCAAGAATCTCAACTTTCAATTGAAAACCCTCAAATAGATTCCTCTGGAGTCTGCGATCTGTTGCCAAGTATCCCTCTGGATCTAGCAGTCCAGATTCACCTCCTGGTGATGGACAACCTCAAATTACTTTGGCTATTTCACCTCCTCCTGGTACATGAACTTCCAGAGTTATGGATCTTATGCCACCTATCCTCCTTGACGATGGACGGTCCCAAACTACTTCGGGACTTCAGAACTTCGGTAAGTTCTCTTCTCCTGCGTGTGCAAAGTGCTAAGGTTAGTGCACCTTACTTAGATCAGACGACTATCGATCCTCGACATTGTGATCCAACAACCACTATTGCTCCTCCTCCTGAGCTTCTGACTTACTCCGACTTAGAAGATTTTCTAAGTGCTCGAAGGATTCGACCTTTGCTCCTCGTACGAGCCTATCTCTTGGATTTCTTCTGCACTCATGAAAGTGCTATCTCTTATGAGATTGATCTCCTTGAAGATTTCGCCATCCCACACACTCCTTGCGTTTCAGGGATCACGTCAAACTCAGATCGAAGGTCAATGATGATCGACGGTTCACAAAAATTGCGGGGCCCCAACATGCATGCTCTTTACTAGAGAGTTTAGCCTCTGCAATCTGGAAAGTGCTCGCTCGATTCTAGTCTAACAAGGATCATTGATCTTTCAACCCATCGAGATCAATGACAAGGGTGAATTGCGTGCCACGAACTAGTGCGTCCGCTATTTTTACCTTCTCACTCCGCAGTGATTCCCCACCCTCGATCTCCGTTCATAGATCGATGGTTCATAACAATTACAGGGTTCAACTTGACTATCATGCAATTTGACATCTCAGAGCCTCGAGTTCCAAGGTTCCTAGACCTAGGTCATGGGGATCTTCATATAAATCTTGGGCTATAATCCCCTCTCTTAGTCAGGTTTTTGGTTAAGGGAATAGGCGCAAGTTCAGAGTCTCCTAGACTACTGGTCTGAAGGGAGCACTTTCCCAACTTGCAGAGCTTAAAGCTCTAAATCAAGGCAAAGTAACTTGTGAGGTTACCAAAACGGTAGCTATGCCCAGAGGCATGCTCTGACTCCGGAACGGTGATGTAAATTCCTGGGGAAGCACCTTCGAGTGATTAAACTGGGGCGTATGGAAAATCAAGCAGAAATATAGGATCTCAAGGGAACAAACGCATACTCATAACTTAATCATTTAATAAAGAGAAAGAAACCTTTATAGACATGTAAATACTCACATGCATCCATTATTTACAATTCAAAGCATAAGGAAAGAAAACACTTATCAGAACCATAGAGTGTGATGCGACTACTAAAAGGGGTGCTCATTTCCACCCAACCATAGGCTCAGTCACTCCCAATGGATTTATCATTGGCCACCCCTGAGCTTAAGACACGATGCTTTGAGATTCAATCTCTTACTTCCAGCTCAACAGAAGTTAGGGACAAAGGTTACTCTCCTTCTTCCAATATAGAAATAGATAAGGACGAAGGTTACTCTCCTTCTCTTGGCTCAATCTCTATTTTCTGTGACCAGAACTCACTGTTCCTCTTTCAATCCTTCCTCGGACCTGAGAGTTTCCGCTCTCGTCTCTGCATTTTTCCCCGCAAGTCTTCCTTTGCCCACCACACTTCCTTTCTTGCCTTCCTCAGCAAGATTGTGTGTGGCTCAAATTCCCGGTCCGTTGTCAGGTCTGGAAGCCTTACGGATGGGCGGTTTGCCTCATCCCCTCATTAACTCTTAAGGAGGTCTTCCCACCTACCATCCCAACTGTAATTCATTCTTGGGTCAGAGGGTTGTTTTGATCTGAGCAATTAATTCCAGCATGGTACTAGTTCGGTGGAGGTTAACGCAACCATTCCGGGTCCCCTCCACCACCTTTCATAGCATTCATGGTTTTCTCTTAGCACATCCCCTCTTTTAGCAGTCATGCAACACGTAACTATTTTCTATTAAAATAACAAAATTTACATTCATCGACCTTTTGTACAAAGGTCCATCAAATCAAACATTCACACTTTTAGGTTTGCCATAGTTCCTTGGGCAATATAGTTATATTTATAGACTGGGGGAAATGGGTTGTTACATTATCGCTCTGGGTAAGGACCAGATTTTGGGGATGGGTAATAACTCTTTCTTATCTAATACTTTGTTTTCTGCTTTATATCAAAAAAATATCCATACTCTTGCACAAGCTAGGAATTTTTTAGATGAACAGTCATTGTCTTCCTACTAGCTGAGTAGTAGTGATTTGGGATTTTCGGGTGAACTTGCAAAAGAGTGGGATCAGTACAGGTGCGCACTTAGTGATTCTGGATCTCTCATCCACGATACAGATGATAAATTAATGTGGATAGGAGGAGATGATTCAAGATTTCCATCTGTTAAAAACTTCTATTGGAGTTTAATTTCATCAAAAAGATCATTGAACGTGGAGACTTTGAGACATTCCATCTGGAAATGGAAAGTCCAATTAAAAATTTAATTGTTCATATGGTTGGCTATGGAAGGAAAAATTCTAACTTGGGACTCTTTGCAGAAAAGGGGTTGGGTAGGACCATTACACTGTCCACTTTGTAAACTTGATTCTGAAACCAGATTTCATCTCTTTAAACTCTGTCCATTCACAGTATTAGTTTGGAATATAATTATCAAAGAATTAAGATTAAAAAGTTGTTGGATTGGGAACACACTTTCAGATTGCATTAAAAACTAGTGTGAGGAGAATACTGTCCCTACTCAGATAGCAGCTCTTATTAGTTGGCACATTTGGCATGAGCGAAACAAAGCGATTTTTGAAGAGTCCAACCCTTCAACTCAGGAAGTGATTTATAAGATTTTGGCATTACTAAACAGATCCAGTACTCAATCGAAGGATAGTCTTCTGCATGATATATTGATCACTCATCAAAATGATTCAACATTAACTTGGTTCGATGGTGCAACACAAAGAGATGTCAGCTTGTGTGGTGTAGGTAGAGTTATTAAAACTTTGGATGCTACAGTCATAAGACAGACCTTCAATTGAGGCAGAGGAACACATACAAGAGTTGAACTCTTGGGAGCATGGGCCACCTCTCATACTAGCAAATCACTTCTCAATTCCTCGCATCCATGTGCTGGGAGATTCTAAAGTAGTTATTGATTGGCTATCAAACAAAGGAAGACTTCAGGTGTGCTCAGTGGAAGGTTGGAAAGCTAGAATAAAAGCTTTATCAAAGAAATTTATGTTTCTAAGCTACCAACACATTTTCAAAAGCTTTAATATTGAAGCAGACAAGCTTTCAAAACAAGCCCTTGTAGATACATAAGGCACTATTTTCTTTCATCACAGAACTAATGGAGTAGAAGGACCTAGGAGACAGATTAAGATCCATTAGACTTTCTGTGTGGAGTTGTTTCTCTTTGATCGACATTATAGTTTCTTTTTGTATTGTATTATGGAAGATTTAGTTTTATGTTATTGATGATGTCCTGCTTGACTCATCAGTATTATCTAGATTTTATCTGAGACTAGTAGTACTTCATCCTTTTTCTTTTTGTAAGCTTGATTATGATTCCACTAGTTATGTTCTGTAATGGACTCTCGTATATGAGATGGAAGATGTAAAAAAATTATGTTTAATATAATTAAGCAAATATTTTCATATCATTTTGGTAACTAAGTATTGCTTTATTGCTTTACGTAACTATAGAATAAGATCTCACTTTTCTTTAAAATAAATAAATAAATAAAAATAAATAATAATTAATAATATAAACTAGTATTGTGATTACTATAAAAGAGCCATCAACAATTGAGCAAGTAAGTATAAGACGAAGATGAATAACGAGATTCGAAATAATTAATAATCCACTTATAAAAGTGATTATAAATTTGAATGCCCTACGTGATTATAAATTTGAATTCCGTGTGTTAAATGTTCATCATAACATTCTATGTTAATATACTTTGTTGAGAGGACAACATAGCTTTATAGTGATGTGTTATTTTGTAAATTATATATTGTTTCGATACTATAATTGTTTTTACATATTATATTCATGATTAGTGTGGATAGTATAATTGTTTTTATTCATATTGTGTGACTATCTAGTATTAGAGTTGTGTGTTAGATATACTAAGAATTAAAAAAAATATTGCAAAATATGATATAATATAGAAAATATGATATAATATAACTATATTTTCAGTTTACCTTCTCCAAAGTTCTTAATAAAAAAGTGCTTCCCCAAAGTTCTTAATAAAAAAGTGCCTCTCCAAAGTTCCTAATAAAAAAGTGCTTCTTGTCTAAATTATGATATCCCAACTTCGAAATAAGTTTCGTACACTAAAGTTAAGTGATTGAGGCTAACTTCATGGTTGCCTAAATTATGAAATCCCAACCTCCAAATAAGTTTCCTATGCATCACTAACACCTTTGTGAGACCAACATCTATATGAGATTTCGTGTGTATACAACAAGACATATAGGGACACTTTAGATATTACTCGTCCACTAAAGTTAAGTTATTGAGGCTAACTTCATGGTTGCAACATGATGGTTTACAAAGAGTGATGAAGGTTAAGTATAAATATTTTTCTTCCTTTCACATGTTTAGGGATAGTTTTTTTTTATGTCTTTACAAAATTTGCTTCTTAAGAGTTAAGGGGGGAGTTCCTTCAGTTTAACTAAAAGAAAATGGAAACACGTGTTTTATTAGAATGTTTTTTTTTGAAAAAAAAGTTTTAGATTATATTATTCGAAAGAGTATTAAAATATTTCCTTAATTGAGAAAGTAGATTCAATAAATTCACGTTGTCTTATATCTCTTGAAATATGATTATACACTATTGATTAACAAAAAACCAAAAGGAGATGTATTTAAAGATTAGTAATGCATACCACTAGGTCATGTTAATGTTATTAGAGTGATTATATAAGGAAGCAAACTAAACACATCAAATAATTGGATATGTATCTGAGAGCTACTTCCAACTCATTATATATAGATTTAGAGTTCACAATATAGTGAATGGTTGAATTCTTGAAGATGTACTTTTAAATTATTATGGACCAATAGAAAGAGAGTTTGATTAATAATTTAAGAGGAGAAAATCCCTAACACTCAAGAATGCAAATTTTAGTAAATTTGGGTTGCTTTACATCTTGAGAC
>ML784266.1:279066-295678 GCA_009831015.1 Picea engelmannii
CTGTGAACTATTTCCAAAAATGTGATTTTGAGAAAATGATAAGTGTAACCTTCTTCTGGAAAATGTTCTTAATGAAGAGTTTGATCTTCCATCATCATGACATAATCATATTATCATCTTGATAACCAAAAATGTGGATAACAGGTACCTCTGTTCAGATGCCAAAAGAGCCCATTCCCGAACCTAGCCCAGCTAACACCTATGAAAAAATCCCACATGAGTTCACCCATGAACTCAGCCCAGACCATAATTTAGATCCAGTTGACACTTATGAGCATAGCCCAGATCAGTTTACTCCTAAATTCAGTTCAGACCATAATGCCGATAGTTTTCACACCCCTGCTCAGAGTCCTGAAGAGTTTACCCATGCGTCTAGCCCTCCAGCACAACCCGGACAAGAGAAAACAATTGAAACCCACTGCGAGCTCTCCTCCAGTCGGTCCTTGAAGCCCATGGTGGAGAAACTAGAGAGAAAAAACAACATATTGAAGGAGAAATTGCATGAGTACCGTGTACTGGACAGACATGTTAAAACCGAAAACGAACTCCTGAAGATCAGGGTAAATCACCTCTTATCCAAAGTTGAAAGGCTAAAGCAGAGGAATAAGGATGTTTTCAAAAGGAACAAACAACTTCAGAGGATTGCTAGGAAGCATGTTATAATCAACAGGGTCCTTAAGAAAGAACTTAGGAATCTAAAGAAGCAGGAGAGGCTACAGATGCTGGTTGCAGCTGTTGCAACCCTTTGATGGCGACCAAGTCTTTTTGATTTTTGTTGCCTGAGGACAGGCAAGAACTTCAGTGTGGGGGTATGTTGGTCCCCGATTTTGACCATGCTCTTTGCCTATATTATATACCACAAACCTCCATTTATATGCCAGTACCACCCTTTTGGCCTCATTTTGACATAATTAACATCTCCCTACCATTCAAAGGGGTCACCTAAGGTATCTTTGAATTTCAAGCTATTTTTATGCACTTTAATGCTTTAAATTGGTATTGGAACTAATATCGCTTGGATTAGGTACCACTTCTATTTTTGGAACAGGATGTCGGTACCAGGTACCAACTCGTACCCGTGGAGGTACCAATGGGTCCACTCAAGATCTGCGCATTATGGTGTGCATTATGGTTCGAATGGGAGGCAGAGAGCTCACATGACAGTTGGATTCATTGCCACAGGATGCTTGAAAGCCAATGATAAAATTGGGTCGATTATTCCTCATCGTTCACACTTCGTGACACTACATGTCACGAAGCTGTGAAGTACGTTTCAATTTGATTTCAAGAACTGTTCTCGGATCGGGGATCCGTTTGTTTTACATACCTTTATTTTCGACTTTTATAGACAGAAGGATTGATATATAAACCCGGGATCACTTCTGAGAACGGGTTAGATTATGTTGGACTATGTCATGCTGTGAACCTTTGTTTTGAATATAGACTACTGTTGCGTTATGGTACCCGATTGTCTTATGATTTAAGTATTTCTTTCCTGAGTTAATGAAGCACGAAGTTCACACAGTGATCGTATAGAATGTTATAGTCGGCTTTTGTTACCACTTACAGCGTTTGTGCCATTTGGTTGGGCCCACCAAACCGGTGCAAGTCGCTGCCTTATTTTGCAGTAGATTTAGTTTTATGATGTCATAGATTCAGTTCCTGTCTACGTTTTAGAACTTGTATACGAGGTAGCTTACGCTTGTAGATTTAGTTGTTTTAGCACATTAGCATTTGCTTACATGAACGATATATCTGCAGCTCATAGTGTGTAATCGATTTGGTTGTTTCAGAATCATATCGTTCTCCAACAGAATCACTTCCCACAGACTGTTATCTTTTATGTTGGTGAATATAAAACACATGTCTGATGCCTGTAGGGTTTAAGAGTATGAACGTGGTATTGAGTGGCTTTTCATTTCCAATTCGAATATAACTCAGATTTAGCATGCATTTTTCTTTGTTAGACAGTAGTTACCTTGCCTGCTTAGAATAGTTAGATTACAGTTAGAACAAAAGGAGCTCCTGGTACCAGTAGTTAGGATAGTACTCTGTTTTCCTGTAGACAGAATTAGATTTATTTTTGCTGCTCAGAATGAATGCATTTTCGATAATACCCTGTGTGTCCTGACTTAAACAAAAATGAGGATGGTAGATGATTGGGCATAGAGAAAAAATAATCTTGTGGAACCACACTTTTGAATAGAAATAGCAACACCAACATTTGAGCACAAGACTGTTTTTTTCTGTTTATGACTTAATAGGAAATGCTCAGTTTCGAGTTAGTTATTAGAATTCAAGTTCTTAGAATAGGTGTGTGTTTTCTTCTTAGGATAGCATTCATATAGAGACTAGACGCTTTCCTGCACATACTGTGTATCAGCTCGAAGTTTACCAACCCTGGTTTGAGAATTTAGTGTTTCAGGTCATTCAAAGCTTCAATTTAGTAGCCTGACAATGACATGTTGTTGGTAGGAAATAACATGGATGTTATCAAGGAGGTGAAATCGTAGCTATCCTACAAATTTGACATGAAGGATCTCAATGATGCTAACTTCATTCTGGGAATGGAGATTAAAAGAGATCGTGCAAACAGGAAACTCTGGTTGAATCAGAGAAAAGATATTGAGACGATATTGCAGAGGTTTAATATGCATGGAAGTAAACTGGTCACGGTTCCTATTCCTATAGGTGTAAAGTTATCTGCAGATCAGTGTCCCAAGACACAGGAAGAAGAAGAGGACATGTCCCATGTTTCATATGCCAGTGCAGTTGGCAGTTTGATGTATGCAATGGTTTTTACTAGACTGAGCATTTCACATGCAGTGGGAGTTTTGAGTAGGTATATGTCAAAACTAGGGAAGGAGCATTGGACAACAGTAAAGAGGGTCTTCAGGTATCTTTGTGGCACTACTAGTTATGGATTTTTCTACCAAGGAAGACCAGGATTGGAAAGAGTGGTGGACATACATGGCTTTGTTGATGCAGACTGGGCTGGAGATCTGGATTGCAGAAGATCTACAAGTGGGTATGTGTTTAACCTATTTGGAGGAGAAATCAGTTGGATGAGCAAAAGACAGGTTGTAGTGGCACTCTCAACTATAGAAGATGAATACACGGCATCCACTCATGCAATCAAGGAAGCAATATGGTTACAAAGATTGTGCTCAGGTATTGGGTTGGTACAAAAAGCAATGAGATTAGATTGTGACAGTCAGAGTGATGGAAAAGGTTGACACTTTGAAGAATGTTGTAGATTCATTGACAAAGTCTGTAAGCACAAAAATTTCTCCTAGTGTAAAGTAACAATGGGCATTGATGCCCTGGATTGTTGACTATATAATATTGGGACCCCTGGATGCAAAGAAAAAAACAAGTGGGAGAATGTTGGGAATGTGTTATATTCTTTGCATGTGTGTGTGTGTGTGTGGGCGTGTCAGATTCAATAACTGCGTTTGATGATCCCTCGTAGTAGTTCTCTGTTTGTGTCATGTGCATTGGGCACTTTCCTAGGGGGTCCTAGAGGGGGGGCAAGTATGCCCCCCTAGCTACACGCAACACCCCGAAGTTTTTTTTTGGGTGTTTTTTTCTATTTTTAGCGGTTTACTAAAAATAATCTTGGGTTTAGGGATTAGGGTTTTGGTATCTACAGAATACCTAAAAAAATTGTATATATTGTATAGTGAATGGGGAAATTCGATATAATGAATATAAGAAAGGTTTTCCCAGTTGAGGGTTTCTGGCATAAAATCTCTGTGTACTTTGTGTATGAGCCATTCATTAAATTTTGTTTTGCTTAAGAATCTATATGCATTGCTTTACTTCACAAGTTTAAAACTTACAATAAGTTGTGTTGAATAACAATTTTGTCTCAAAACCAGCCATTAGGGATTTCCAAAAGCTTGAAGTGAATTTGGTATCTCGGTTAGATACAATTTCCTTGGGCATGCCATGTCTAAATATCTTCTTCATGAAGATGTTGGCAATATCTATGGCCTTTCAAGTTGATTTGACAGGAATGGAATGAGCAGACTTACTCAGTTTGTCCACCACAACCATGATGGAATCATTTTGCTTGGTCGACTTTGGTAATCCGGTGATGAAGTCCATGGAGATGGTTTCCCATTTCCATTCTGGGATTGGTAGGGGCTGTAACAATCATGTTGGATGTCGGTGTTCTACCTTAACTTGTTGGCATTCTAGGCACTTAGCTAAATAGTTAGCTATGTCTTTCTTTGATCCAGGAAAATAGAATTTTTTCCTAGTGGTCATGATCATTTTCTAATATCCTAGGTGGCTGGTGTATGGTCTCTTATGTATTTCATCCATTATGAACCTCTTCAAGTCGTCACATTTTGGAACATACAATATTTTTCTATAAGTCAATAGGCCTTTTTTGAGCATCTGGTAGCCTTCATATTTTAGCCTTGTAGTCTCTTGCCTTAGGTATGAGGTCACGGTCTTGAAGAATGCATCTGTTTCTTGTGCGTTCCTGACTCTTTCCATGACTTTTGTTTCAAATATGCTTACCACTGCCAGATGAATCGTTTTTATACTTCTGCTAAGGGCATCAACCACCCTATTTTCCTTTCCTTTGATGTGTTTGATTTCAAAATCAAACTCACTAAGGAGAACCATCCACCTAGCTTTCCTGGCATTGAGTTTTGGCTGATCAGACATGTGTCTCAATCCACAATGGTCTGTCATAAGCACAAATATCCTACCCAGGAGGTAGTGCCTCCACATTTTTAAAGCATGAACTATGGCAACCAACTCTAGGTCATGGGTCACATAATTGATCTCATGATCATATAATTTCTTGGATGCATAGCTCTTGCATAAGGACTCCTCTGAGTCCTTCCTTGTAGACATATGTACACACGAGGAAATCATTATCTGGGTCTGCAATATTTAGCACAGGTGCATGGGTCAGGAGGTATTTCAGTTCCTGAAATATTTCTTCACATTTTGATGTCTAAATGAATTTAATCCCCTTTTTCTAAAGGGCAATGATTAGACAACCAATCTTGGAAAACCCTTTTATGAACCTTCTATAGTATCTTGCTAAGCCCATGAAGGACCTAATATCAGATACATCCTTTGAGGTAATCCATTCCATAATAGATCTGATCTTGTCGGGGTCTACTGCCACCCCTGCCTTAGACATGACATGGCCTAAGTAATGGACTTGCTTCTGAAAGAAATCACACTTGCTAAACTTAGTGTAGAGCTGATGATGTCTTAGTGCTTGAAATACGCGTCTAAGATGTTTTTCGTGTTGCTCCCTGTTCTTGGAGTAGATTAGGATATCATCAATGAAAACCAATACAATTTTTTCCAGGAATTTGCTGAGTACATTATTCATCAAGCACATAAAAGTGGTGGGGGCATTGGTTAACCCAAATGGCACCACCGCGAATTCATAGTGACCATACCTCATCCTGAAGGTTGTTTTGTGGATTTCTTCATCTTAATCTAGACTTGGTGGTATCCAGACCTTAAGTCAATATTCGAGAAGATGGAAGCACCTCCCAATTGGTCAAACAAGTCATCGATTTTTGGTAAGGATTACTTGTTCTTTATGGTTGTCTTATTGAGTTGTCTATAATCTATGCACAGTCAGAGTGTGCCATCTTTATTTTTCACAAACAAGACGGGCACTCCCCACGGAGAGACACTCAGTCGGATGTAGCCTTTGTCCATCATCTCCTTTAGATGTAGCTTGAGCTCAACCAGCTATGGTGTCCTCATTCTATATGACATTCTAGATGTTGGTACCGCTCCTGGTGAAAGTTCTAACGAGAAGTCGATATCCCTTCTTGGAGGTAGACCTGGTACCTCTTCTAGGAACATGTCCTTGTATTGTCTTAATATGGGGTGGTCCTCTAGGTTTGGTTTTTCATTCTCAATAGATTCCAATACCTGTATGGAATATAAGGAACGCCCCTTTCTGCAACACTTTTTCATTTGAAGGGGTGATATTTGTCTCACTGAGACAGGCTTCTGAATCCCTTGGAGGGTCATTTTTCTCCCTTCTTCATTTACACATTCTAAAGTTTTGTGATAATAGTCCAATTTAGTTTTATAAGCAGCCAAGCAATCCATACCAATCAACAAGTCATAAGATCCTGGGGGAAGTATGTTAAGGGTCGCTCGGGTGGGCAATCCATCCCTGATGAATTGAAAATATGGTATGACCTCTGCCACCTTTCTTTTGGTCCCAGTGGCTAATTGCACCAACCACAGTTTAACATGTCTAATTGGTTGCAATTTACACTTATCAACAGTCTGAGGGGCCACATAACTAAAATTAGAACCTGGGTCAATTAAAATAGAAACTAGATGGTTGGTGATCATACCTTCTAGCTCCACTACTGAAGCTTGGTGGTCAACTTGATTATTGTCCAAGGTTGCATAGATTCGTGGCATGATCCTAGCCACATCATTGACGGTGGTAGCTTCTTGGATATTATAGACTCTCTTACTGTTCTATTGTATCTATGAGCAGTCCCTCAATCGATGATCTTCTCCAAAACCCCAACATTTTGAGGGTTCCTTCTTTAGTTGATCAGTCTTTTTTGGGAATGTCTTGAAAGGTTTATTTCCACTTTGAGAGGGGAAGTTTTGTTGATATACACTTCTATTAGGAAGGGTCCTTCTAGAATCTTTTCCATAGTTCTTAAATCTTGAGGATTTAAATCCCTTCTTCTGGAATCCCGAAGTAATCCTCTTCTTCCAGTCCTCGTGAGGTCTTGTCTTACTCCCAAACTATTCATAACAATACCTTGCCTTCTGGATAGTTTCTTATTAGGTTTTTGGTTCGTCGAACTCAATCCTGTCATGATAGGCCTAAGGTAACCCAATAATGAACCACTGCATTTTACTTTTTCATCTTTTATGTAGGGTACATAACTCAATAGTTCAAGGAATTTATTGAAAAATTCATCTATGGTGAGCTGTCCCAACCTGAGTTCATAGAATTCCTTAGTCTTCCCATCCATGTATTTCTCTGACAGATACTACTTCTTGAAGTATTTCTCAAACTGTTTCCATGACAATTCCTTCTCATGGAGTCATTTTACATTCCTATGGTCTTCCCACCAAATGGAATCCTTTCCGTTCAGGTTAAAGATGGATATTCAAGTCTTCAAGTTTTCAGAGTAGTCATGGACTCTAAAGTACTTCTTTAAACCAAGCAGCCAAACTTCAGCCTCTTCTCCCTTTCTAATCTCTCCATCGAAAGAGGGTGGTTTGGATTTCTTGAATTCTTTAGGATCATGATTTTTTGAATGCTTCTGCTTCTTTCCTTTCTTTTCCTTTGAGAATGTGAGCTTGCTCTACTACTAGAAGATCCTTCAGATTTTCCAGCTTCCTTTCTAGAGGACTCTACCGATGAGTGTCCCCTAACTCTAGGTTGGGCCTTCTTCGAGGTGCTACTCCGAGTGTGGTCACTTATGGAGTCATGTTTTTGGATCTCAAGTGGACTTTGACTTCTCTTCTTATGTCGTTGGTCCACATGACTGGTTGCGGGTTCATGTTGTAGTTTCCTCTGTATGTTGGACAAACTCTGCAGCAAGACTACGTTAATTTATATTTGTTTTTCTTGCTCCTTTATCAATTTCTCGGTGTCATCCTTGCAACTCTGTAATTCGGCCCTGAGGCCCTTACAACTTCAACCAGATTTGGAGGGGTTTCCACCACCACCCTTTCGTCAGATTCTTCGTCTCTATTGTGGGAGCCATCCCCCACTTCATGACATGTCACCATCCTTTAGTATTGGATTTTTACTGTGATGTACTGACTGCTCGAGTATTGACAAAAACACTTATTGTTAGCTAACATTCTATTGGTTCATGAACACTACACAGTTCAATTTCTTAAATGCACACACACAGTAGAAAGTTTCATTCTTTTCTTTAATAACATTTTTAACCAGAATTTGTAAGAAAGAGGTAAGGTAGAGTGTCACTCTTTTAAAAGTACTCCAAATAGGGTTTTTAAGCGAATCATCGATGAGCCCAAGCAGGCCAAGTGTTGTAATCATGCTTTGATACCAATTTGTAACACACCCATGATGGGGCAAAAAAAAAAAAAAATTGACCTCCTTACAAGAATAGATCCTTTCCCTCAAGGATTCCTATTTTGGGAAGTCTAGGACTCAACCCGACCCTTTGGTCAAGGTTCTCTGATTCTCTAAGTCCAAAAAGACTTTGAGACCATGATAGTCTCACCTCTTAACAAAACAAAGTCCCTTCTGGATTTTGGTGTAGGTCTTATGATACCCGTGACATTCTCCTTCATGCTTCAGTGAAGTCTCGGAGTTGGGATTAGCCCCTTTTCTCTTGGCCCCTCCTAGGATGTGACCTTGGGCGATGAACTCATGCAAACACACAATTGTGGGCACGAAAAAAGGCGGTTTGAAACCAAACTACTTTTTGGTCCGCAATTCTCCTCAAGCCTCCACATGTCCTTTCTCCAAAACCAAGGTTTGGATTGCGGCCCGCCCTCAAATTTTTAAAGTTCGCGTACCTCCGATCCCCGCAAAGCTATAGGACTGTCGATCTCTCGATCTTGATGGTACTATATGAACTGATGGTTCAGATCTTCCCTTTTCAAATCCACGAACCAGATCTTCCCCTCCTAAATCAACGGATGTGATCTCCTTCATGATTCCAGACTTCAGACTTTTCAAATCTCAAACCCTTCTTTCTTCCGTACATTAACCTTCTGGAGTTGAAAATCTATGAATGCCTATCCTCCTAAATCGATGACCTTGCTTATTCTTCGAGTGTTTGACCTTTCAACTAGATCAACAGTCTTGTGGACCTCTTCTTGATCAATGGTCAAGATATCCTTTGGATCTCCGGACTTCTGAGATCTCAAATATCAAACTTCACCCTTTTTCCCAATGGATTTTATCCAAAGGCTATAATCCATTTATGTGTGTCCACTTGATATGACAATCAAGGATTAATTTGGGTCTTTACCTGAAGTCCACAGATTTGTACCACTTATCCTATGGATCTGACGATACAGGATTGCTTCGGGTCTTTACCCGGAGTTCACATATTTATGCCACGTCTCCTCTAGATCCGACGATTATGAATTACTTCAGGACTTTACTCAGAGTCCACAGATTCATGCCACATCCCTTCTTAATATGACAGCTATGAATTACTTTGGGACTTTATCTGGAGTCCGCAGATTTACACCACATCCCTTCTGGATTAGACGGTCCATATTCACTTCGGGTGATCCGACGCTTGAGATTTACTTCAGACAATCTGACGACTGAGATATACTTCGGACGATTTGACGATTGATATTTTCTTCAGCTCTTTGAATCTTCGTGCTTTGGGAGTCTCAAATATCAACTTAAAAACTCTAGAATAGATTTCCCGAAGCTGTTGATATGCTGACACGTATCTCCTGGAAATAAATGGTCAAGATCCTACTTCGGGTGATCTGACGACTGAGATTTACTTCGGCTCTCCAAAATTCGGGAGTCTCAAATCTCAACTGAAAACTCTCACATAGATTTCCATGGAGTCCATGATCTGTCGCCACGTGTCCCTCTAGATCTGGTAGTCCAGATTCACTTCGAGTCTTCAGGGTTCGAGAATCTCAACTTTCAACTGAAAACCCTCAAACAGATTCCTCCGGAGTCTGCGATCTATCGCCAAGTATCCCTCTGGATTTGGCGGTCCAGATTCACCTCCTGGTGATGGACGACCTCAAATTAATTTGACTATTTCACCTCCTACTGGTCCATGAACTTCTAGAGTTATGGATCTTATGCCACCTGTCCTCCTTGATGATGGACGGTCCTAAACTACTTCGGGAGTTCAGAACTTTGGTAAGTTCTCTTCTCCTGCGTGTGCAAAGTGCTAAGGTTTGTGCACCTTGCTTAGATTAGACGACTGTCGATCCTTGGTGTTGTGATCCAATGACCACTATTGCTCCTCCTCCTGAGCTTTTGAATTACTCTGTCTTAGAAGATTTTCTAAGTGCTCGAAGGATTCGACCTTTGCTCCTCATACAGGCCCGTCTCCTAGATTTCGTCTACACTCATGAAAGTGCTATCTCTTCTAAGCTTGATCTCCTTGAAGATTTTGTTGTCCCACACACTCCTTGCGTTTCAAGGATCACGTCAAACTCAGATCGAAGGTCAACGACGATCGACGGTTCACAGAAATTGCACAACCCCAACATGCGTGCTCTTTACCAGAGAGTTCGGCCTCTACAATCTGGAAAGTGCTCACTCGATTCTAGTCTAACCGGGATCATTGATCTTATAGCCCATCGAGATCAATGACAAGGGTGAATTTCATGCCATGAACTAGTGTGTCTTCTATTTTCACCTTCGCACTTCGCAATGATTCCCCACCCTTGATCTTCATTCATAGATCGACGGTTCATAGCAATTGTAGGGTTCAACTTGACTATCGTGCAATTTGACATCTCAGAGCCTCGAGTTTCGAGGTTCCTAGATCCAGGTCACGGGGATATTCATATAACTCTTGGGCTCTAATCCCCTCTCTTAGTCGGGTTTTTGGTTAAGGGAATAGGCACAAGTTCAGAGTCTCCTAGACTACTGGTCTGAAGGGAACACTTTCCAACTCCCAGAGCTTTAAGCTCTGAATCAAGGCAAAGTAACTTGTGAGGTTACCAAAATGGTAGCTATGCCCAGAAGCTTGCTTCGACTCCAGAACGATTATGTAAATTCCTGGGGAAATCACCTTCGAGTGATTAAACTAGGGAGTATGGAAAATCAAGCAGAAATATAGTTTCTCAAGGGAACAAACACATACTCATAACTTAATCATTTAATACAATGAAAGAAACCTTTATAGACATGTAAATACTCGCATGCATCCATTATTTACAATTCAAAGCATAAGGCAAGAAAACACTTATTAGAACCATAGAGTGTGATGTGACTGTTGAAAGGGGTGCTCATTTCCACCCAACCATAGGCTCAGTCACTCCCAATGAATTTATCATTCTCCACCCTCGAGCTTAAGCAACGATTCTTTGAGATTCAATCTCTTACTTCCAGCTCAACGAAAGTTAGGGATGAAGGTTACTCTCTTTCTCCCAATATAGAAATAGATAAGGATGAAGGTTACTCTCCTTCTCTTGGCTCAACCTCTATTTTCTGTGATCAGAACTCACTGCTCCTCTTTCAATCCTTCCTCGGACCTGAGAGTTTCTGCTTTCATCTCTGCATTTTCCCCTGCAGGTTTTCCTTTCCCACCACACTTACTTTCTTTCCTTCCTCAACAAGATTGCGTGTGGCTCGAATTCCCAGTCTGTTGTCAGGTATGGAAGCCTTACGGATGGGCGGTTTGCCTCATCCCCTCATTAACTCTTGAGGATGTCTTCCCACCTACCATCCCAACTGTAATTCATTCTTGGGTCAGAGGGTTGTTCTGATCTAAGCAATTAATTCCAACATGGTACTAGTTCGGTGGAGGTTAACGCAACCATTCCGGGTCCCCTCCACCACCTTTCATAGCATTCATGGTTTTCTCTTAGCACATCCCCTCTTTTAGCAGTCATGCAACACGTAACTATTTTCTATTAAAATAACAAAAGTTACATTCATCGACATTTTGTACAAAGGTCCATCAAATCAAACATTCACACTTTTAGGTTTACCATAGTTCCTTGGCCAATATAGTTATATTTACCGATTGGGGGAAATAGGTTGTTACATTATCGCTTTGGGTAAGGACCGGATTCTGAGGATGGGTAATAACTCTTTCTTATCTAATAATTTGTTGTCTACTTTATATAAAAAAAAATCCATACTCTTGCATAGGCCAGGAATTTTTCAAATGAACAGTCATTGTCTTCCTATTGGTTGAGTAGTAGTGATTTGGGATTTTCGGGTGAACTTGCAAAAGAGTGGGATCGGTACAAGTGCGTGCTTAGTGATTCTGGATCTTGCATCCATGATATAGATGATAAATTAACATGGATAGGAGGAGATGATTTAGGATTTCCATCTGTTAAAATCTTCTATTGGAGTTTAATTTCATCAAAAAGATCGTTGAAAGTGGAGACTTTGAGACATTCCATCTGGAAGTGGAAAGTCCAATTAAAAATTAAATTGTTCATATGGTTGGCTATGGAAGGAAAATTTCTAACTTGGGATACTTTGCAGAAAAGGGGTTGGGTAGGACCAGGACACTGTCCACTTTGTAAACTTGATTCTGAAACTAGATTTCATCTCTTTAAACTTTGTCCATTTGCAGTGTCAGTTTGGAATATAATTATCAAAGAATTAAGCTTAAAAATTCGTTGGATTGGGAACACACTTTCAGATTGCATTAAAAACTGGTGTGAGGAGAAGACTATCCCTACTCAGATAACAACTCTTATTAGTTGGCACATTTGGCATGAGCAAAACAAAGTGATTTTTGAAGAGTCCAATCCTTCAACTCAGGAAGTGATTTATAAGATTTTGGCATTACTAAATAGATCCAGTACTCAACCGAAGGATAGACTTCCGCATGATATATTGATCACTCATCAAAAGGATTCAACATTAACTTGGTTCGATGGTGCAGCACAAAGAGATGGCAACTTGTGTGGTGTAGGTAGAGTTATTAAAACTTTGGATGCTATAGTCATAAGATGGACCTTCAATTGTGGCAGAGGAACAAATACAAGAGAGGAACTCTTAGGAGCATGGGCCACCTCTCATACTAGCAAATCACTTCTCAATTCCTCGCATCCATGTGCTGGGAGATTCTAAAGTAGTTATTGATTGGCTATCAAACAAAGGAAGACTTCAGGTGTGCTCAATGAAAGGTTGGAAAGCTAGAATAAAAGCTCTATCAAAGAAATTTATGTTTCTAAGCTACCAACACATTTTCAGAAGCTTTAATACTGAAGCAGACAAGCTTTCAAAACAAGCCCTTGTAGATACAGAAGGCACTATTTTCTTTCATCACTGGACTAATGGAGCAGAAGGACCTAGGAGACAGATTAGGATTCATTAAACTTTCTGTGTGGAGTTGTTTGTCTTTGATCGACATTATAATTTCTTTTTGTATTGTATTATGGAAGATTTAGTTTTATGTTATTGATGATGTCATGCTTGACTCATCAATATTATCTAGATTTTATCTAAGACTAATAGTACTTCATCCTTTTTCTTTTTGTAAGCTTGATTATGATTCCGCTAGTTATGTTTTATAATGAACTCTCGTATATAAAATGGAAAATGTGAAAAAATTATATATCTAATATAATTGAATAAATATTTTCCAAAAAAATAAAATATAATAACATGACTCTATAATAAAACATATATATGACTCTATAATAAAACATATATGCTAAATCACTTCCATGACAACTAAATATTGCTTTATTGCTTTGCCTATAGCATTTTGGTAACTAAGTATTGCTTTACGTAACTATAGAACAAGATCTCACTCTTTTTTTTTTTTTTTTTTTAAAANTTTTTTTAATAATATGAACGTGATTACTATAAAAGAGCCATCAACAATTGAGCAAGTATAAGACGAAGATGAATAACGAGATTCGAAATAATTAATAATCCACTTATAAAAGTGATTATAAATTTGAATGCCCTACGTGATTATAAATTTGAATTCCGTGCGTTAAATGTTCATCAAAACATTCTATGTTAATATACTTTGTTAAGAGGACACCATAGCTTTATAGTGATGTGTTATTTTGTAAATTATATATTGTTTCGATACTATAATTGTTTTTACATATTATATTCATGATTAGTGTAGATAGTATAATTGTTTTTATTCATATTGTGTGACTATCTAGTATTAGAGTTGTGTGTTTAGATATACTAAGAATTAAAACAAATATTGCAAAATATGATATAATATAACTATATTTTCAGTTTACCTTCTCCAAAGTTCCTAATAAAAAGGTGCTTCTCCAAAGTTCCTAATAAAAAAAGTGCTTCTTGTCTAAATTATGATATCCCAACTTCGAAATAAGTTTCGTACACTAAAGTTAAGTGATTGAGGCTAACTTCGTGGTTGCCTAAACTATGAAATCCCATCCTCCAAATAAGTTTCCTATGCATCACTAACACCTTTGTGAGACCAACATCTATATGAGATTTCGTGTGTATACAACAAGACATATAGGGACACTTTAGATATTACTCGTCCACTAAAGTTAAGTTATTGAGGCTAACTTCATGATTGCAACATGATGGTTTACAAAGGGTGATGAAGGTTAAGTATAAATATTTTTCTTCCTTTCACATGTTTAGAGATGGTTTTTTTTATGTCTTTACAAAAGTTGCTCCTTAAGAGTGAGGGGGAGCTCTTTTAGTTTAACCAAAAGAAAATGGAAATATATGTTTTATTAGAATGTTTTCTTTGAAAAAAAAGTTTTAGATTATGTTATTTGAAAGAGTATTAAAATATTTCCTTAATTGAGAAAGTAGATTCAATAAATTCACGTTGTCTTATATTTTTTGAAATACGATTATACATTATTGATTAACAAAAGACTAAAGGAAAATGTATTTAAAGATTAGTAACGCATACCACTAGGTCATGTTAATGTTATTAGAGTGATTATATAAGGAAGCAAACTAAACACATCAACATCAAACCAAAGAATTGGATATGTATCTGAGAAATCCTTGAGCTACTTTCAACTTATTATAAATAGATTTAGAGTTCACAATATAATGAATGGTTGAATTCTTGAAGATGTACTTTTCAATTATTATGGACCAATAGAAAGAGAATTTGATTAATAATTTAAGAGGAGAAAATCCATAACACTCAAGAATGCAAATTTTAGTAAATTTGGGTTGCTTTACATCTTGAGACGACATCATAGTTATGACATCCCCTTCCATGCACTCCCCACCATGCAAGGAAAATCCTCTTACACTACATTAAAATTTCAACCCTCAAAATACCTTTTTCATTATAACATGACAACATTGGCCCTCCATAAAGGCCTAGAAGAATTTCAAATGCATGCATGGGTGTAGATAACAAATTGTAGTGGAATAATCACTCATGGAAATGTATAATTCTTGGTAAACAATTGCATGTATTCAGAATTAAGCATGCTCACACATAAAAAACATAACTTAAAGAAAAAAATCAATTGCAAATTTATTAATAGAGACATAACACTTATCTTTAAAAAAAATATAGTCCAAGGAATTGACTATGTATGAGATATTTTCTAGTCAACCATAGGCAACTAGTGTAGATGCCACCCCCAAGTCTGTCTAGAAGGCCACTAGAGCAAAGGAAACAAGTATGGGTCTACAAATCACTCAAACCCAACCCAATTACTCTCATGGCTCAACCTATGTTCTCACTACAAAGTTGTTTGGGCATCTCATCCAGTGATCTATAAGCCATGATAGTCTCTTCTCTTTATCTACTTAATAGTCCATCACGGATCTTCTTTCCTTCCAATGCTCTTTAGTGTTCGTAGAAGGAGTCAAATCTGCTAAGTGCCTTATGGGAATAATAAGGAAAGGTAAAACTTTGGCTATCAAGTAGTCATTAAGCAACAATAACTAGTGGATGAAGGTTTCCTAACATGCCCAACCCCTATGCTCATCTACTGCCTATCTATCTCTCCTAAAAAATGTGCAAATCCTCCATCTAGTCACTTTGAAATTTGGTTAGAGAGAAGTCAAGGAAGAATGTGGCATGAGCATTGTTGTGGAGAGCATGAACATGAGAATGGTAAGAATGGTACTGACCAATGACAATGAGAAAATGAAGGAATCTTCACACTTTCCCAAATTGATTGTATTATGCCCATGCTTTCATAAGGTTGAGGTAGACAACCTCACCAACTTCCACATACATTCATGATTAACCATTTTAAATCAAAGGAGATGGTCAAGATGAACACTCATGATGGAAAATATATGAATTCCTAAGATGACACTTGGCAAAAAAAATATTTCTTTCCCCAACTTCTCATTTCCTATTCCCCTCTCCCATAATCATAACCTCTCCACAACCCTTTTATAACATCATATATCATATTCCAAAATTAACATTTACATAGCTTTGAGTGAAATAAAAAAGATTACTTTCCCCAACTTCTCATTTCCTATTCCCCTCCCGGAATCATAACCTCTCCACAACCCTTTTATAACATCATATATCGTATTCCAAAATTAACATTTACATATATCATATTCTAAAATTAACATTTACATAGCTTTGAGTGAAAAATATAATCTACCACTTAATTATAAAAAATATAATTACAATATCTACATACCTAATCATTTATTCATAAAACTTTGAACTTAAGCTATACACTAAAAATCTAACCATATACCAATTCGATCATGTATTTATCCAATCTTAACTATCACATATCTAAAATAAGCAACAATCCTTTTCTTCAACAAATTAACTAATTTAAATTTGTGCAGTGAGGGTTTTAATACCTCTCAGGCTATCCTAACGAGGGATTGTAATCCAGTCCAATAATATCTTAATCCCAATAATACTAAGAAAACAAGATCTTCAAGTACTTATGTGGGAATATAAACCAGTCCAATAATATCTTAATTCCAATAATAATATAAAGAAACACAAGATCTTCA
>ML784266.1:389698-427741 GCA_009831015.1 Picea engelmannii
GTGGAAAGCATAAATAAAGTAATAGAAGCCATTCTCACAAAAACAGTGAAGGAAAACAGAAAGGATTGGACTCACAGGCTCCCTGAAGCATTATGGGCCTATAGAACTACCTAGAGAAATACTACAGGATTCTCTCCCTATGAATTAGTTTATGGAAAAGTGTTGTCTTTCCTGTGGAATTTGAAATCAAAACCTTAAGGACTGCTTTAGCTGTCAACCTTGATTTGACCGATGCACAGACAACCAGGTTGCAACAACTTAATGAATTGGATGAAAAAAGACTAGATGCCATTCATCAGACAACTATGATTCAACAACAAAGATCAAAATGGCATGACAAAACTATCAAGCATAAGCAATTCCAAAAAGGTAATTGGGCCCTACTGTATGACTCTCAGTTTAAAGAATTTCAAGGGAAACTATGTACAAGATGGCTTGGACCTTTCGAAGTAGACACTATTTTCCCCAATGGAACAATAAGGCTCCGCACAATCGATGACTCTAAAACACCGTTACTTGTAAATGGTCATCGGCTCCGTCTGTACCAGCGCCCTATTTCCAAAGATGATTTTAAGGCTACATGTGTGGCAGACTCTCATTACCTCTTTTTAGAGGGGGCTCCTACCCCTCATTGCAATTAATTCTTTTTAATTTAATTTCTTTAGTATTAGATTAGATTTCGTTTACTAATAATCCCTGTCAAGAAATACCATGTTACAATTGATTTTTGCAGATTCCCGATCAAATCACAGGCCTACTGAGAAAGAATGATCCTACTTCAAGAAGAGGCAAGCTTCCCCATTGCTGAAACACCACTGTTCAACAACTTTTTGACTTTCTCCATTGCTGAAACACCACTACTCAGCGACTTTGTGCCTTTTCCCATTGCTGAAACACCACTGTTCAAAAAATTTTTGCTCTTTCTCCATTGCTGAAACACCACTGTTCAACAACTTTGTGCCTTTTCCCCACTGTCGAAAACACCACCGTTCCACAATTTCTCGCCCTTCTTTTCCCATTGCTGAAACACCACTGTTCAACAATTTTTCACATTTTCTCCCATTGTTGAAACACCACTATTCAACAATTTTTCACATTTCCCCACTGCCAAAACACCACCATTCCACAATTTCTTGCCCTTCTTTTCCCATTGCTGAAACACCACTGTTCAACAATTTTTCACATTTCCCCACTGCCAAAACACCACTGTTCCGCAATTTTTCACATTTTTCTCCCATTGCTGAAACACCACTGTTCAGCAATTGTTCACATTTTTCTCCCATTGCTGAAACACCACTGTTCAACAATTGTTCACATTTTTCTCCCATTGCTGAAACACCACTACTCAGCAATTTTCCACATTTCCTCATTGCCAAAACACCACCGTTCAACAATTTTTCGCCCTTCTCCCTGTTGCTGAAACACCAGTACTCAGCAACATGTCGCCACTGCTGAAACACCACTTCCTTAGCAGTATTCTGCAACATCACTCTTCAACGAACATTTCTCTATTCTTCCTATGGCTGAAACACCAACTTTTCAGCATTCTCTGTCAATAAGCTTTTGCGATCTCATACTACATTTTGTCCTTCCAGTAAACAAAACCATGATACAATTCCTCTAACAGATCAAAAGTCTCCGCCATGGCTACTACAAAACTATTATGGACAGACACTATATTTTGTTTGAAGTACGAATCAAAAGGTAAAGATGAGGTATGCAAATTTTATATGTAATTACGATTGAACTATAGTTAATGAGAAGATTCCAACTCATTATTACCACTCATGTAAAATCATTATTAGCCACACTTGAAAGGGGGGGAGGAAATATCAAACTTTTATACCATCATTTCACATGAATCAACCACCGTCATTCCTTTTTACCATCCTTTCGTTTGTTTCACCACCATTCAGATGCCTTCACTCGAAAAACTCACTCTGCACAGAAGGAGTTACTCGACTCTTTGACGGAGCATTTTACCGAGCTGTTAGCTATGGAAGGCCCTGTTATACGGTACGAACCCACCACGACAACCCTGTTAGAACTGTATCCAGAAGTCTATCAAATTTTTCTGCAAGCAGGATGTCTCAGTTATTTTCAGAGGTTCCAGGGGTTTGATCTACAACAGGTTCTGCAATTTGCTCAAAATATCCAGGAAGATCATTCCATTGTTCAAGGGGTTTGGATTCTAGTTACAGAATAGGATATAGCTCAGGTTTTAGGTCTCCCTACTAATGGAATTCGCTTTTTCAGCCGCAAACATATCATCCTTAATGCCCAGTAGGATTTCCTCTTGCCAGAGGAACAAATTGAACCTAAAGGCTGGGGTGTCTGACTTAGCTCATTGCCGCCTCCATGGCCGAAAGTTGCAAAATTTGTCAAGCACTACCTCACCTGTGAAGGATGATACCAGGTAGTCTACCAGTCCGATTTTTTTCTGTTGTCTCGTTTACGACATGCTAGATTGGTAAACATTCCTTATTATCTGCTCGGATGTCTTAAAAATATGTCGCACTACTGTAAAAAGGCTAAAGATCCCGCCCTTTCACTCACTCATCATCATCTCGTTCAACTACTTATCCAAAAGGGTTTTGCCCAACAAAACCCTCCATTAAACAACCCACCCATAGAACCCCAAGAAGTTGTCAAAATTCCTGAAAATCTTCAGTAACAGCAACCACAAAACTCTCCAGACCCTCCGGAAGTACCTAACAGTCCGCCTACAGACCCAATCAATCCAATTGACCTCCCTACCATACCAAGCCCGTCCCACATTTTACCAGAATCATCCACTCCCGCCGTTCATATCCTTAGCAATGATTCTGAGCCAGACAATTCTCCCTGTCCCATCATTGAGGAAAAGCCCCCACGCAAACGAAAGCAAATTCCTTTCTTTCCACCCTTTTTACAAAGAAAACGAATAAGGGCCTCAACAAGGGTAGCCACTACTGCCACTGCCCTAAATCACCAACCCATCCAACTAAAACCCCGTACACCTCCAACCTCCCAAATTCTGGAATCTTTACCTATTCCACCCACGGGCACTGAAACACAGGAACTAGATGCTCGGTATGTTGCGACATCATCCGTTTCAAATCAAGTAGCTGAAACACAAGAACCAGCTACTCATCAAGTAGCTGAAACACAAGAAACAACTACTCATCAGGTAGCTGAAGCACAAGAACCAACTACTCATTTAGTAGCTGAAACACAAGAACCAACTACTCATTTAGTAGCTGAAACACAATTACCAGCTACTCATTTAGTAGCTGAAACACAAGAACCAGCTATAGCTACCACACAAGAACCAGCTACAGCTGAAACACAAGAACCAGCTGCTGATATTGATACCGAGATATAGGAGTCAGATGCCCAGGGTGCTGCAACATTACTTGCTCTACATCAAGAAGCTAAAATACAAGAATCAGTTGCCGATCCTGTAGCTGCTCCAAAAGAACCAGCTAGTGTGGCTGTGATTATTACACAAGAACCAGTCACCCCTCAACCAGAACCAACAATGGCCTCTGTATTACAAGAAAATGAGTTCCTGAAGTCTAAACTGGAAGCCTACAAGCAAGAGCTAGTCACGGCAAAGGAAGCCTATGCGAAGGAAGTTAAATTGTACACCCTAGCTCGCATAGTGACAGAGGAAAATACAACAGAGAATCCATGTAGAGAGTATATGTGCAGTCAATGTGGGGACATCTATTATCAAGAAGGCTACAAGGTAATTCAAATTCCAATGCCAGGAGCTTCCCCTGCACCTACGACTTTTGCAGTCAAAGAAGAAGAACCTGTTGTTACACAAGAACCAATAGGACCTTCCAAAATTAAAACTGAACCCTGCCCTACAATAATTCCCAAATCTGAAGCCCCTGCTTTTGTTAATAAATCTATACAAACATTGCCTATTGATGAATATGCCCCTCCTAGCCAGATCAATACCCACACCTTTGTGGAACAAGCCACTCAGACCCTACCTCAGCCTACCACTTGCAACGCTGAAACACAAACTCAACCATGGGATGAGCAGGCAATAATAGACAAATGAAAAAAAGAGTGTACTATTACACAGGCCAAAATCCTGTAGGAACACAAACTAATATGGCTAAACAACATTTATTCAAACTGGGAAGCTTTGGAGCAAACACGCCAGGAATCCCGTGCCCTTAAGAAACAAAACAAAGAGCTAAAAGGAAAACTGCTCCTGATATTTGACTTGGCACAAAAGTTGTTGGCTGCAAGGAAACCATCCTGCAATTACTTTATGTTCCTCATGGAATGACTTACATGGTTTCAGATCAAGTTAATCAAAGAAGGCAGACCCCATGCAGTGTTAAATCCAACAGATTTTGTTAAAACTTTTGCAGAAGCCTCTGCTATGGATCAACAACTTCTCTGTGAATTATATTTTCATAATGAGGCCATCCCTGAGAACCGACAGCTTAACCTTAACCCTCTTGTCGGTGACATCCAGATTCGGGCACTCACCTCCTTCCTTAACAATCATATTATATGGTAGGATGACTTCCTAGCTGCCAAGCATAATGAGGATAACCACCTTCTCTGGATATAGCCAGAACCACAAAATGCTGCCACCTTTGTTACAGAGTATTATCAGTTTTTAAAGAAACCAGGGATGACTCAACACATTCAACAACTACAGACATCAGTGTTTCAGGAGTGTCAACAGTTCATTAAATCCACAGAGATTTCTGCCCTACAAGTAAATAACATGTTTTGGCAACAATCTACTGGGAAAAGACAAGAAGACAATCCCTTCAGCCCCACTAATCTTGAGATAGCAATCTCCAGGGTACCTAGCTACATCAAGTGTGTTCAACAATGTGCTGAAAGCTGGATAGGGTATCAGTTTCATTTTCCTATCCTCTGGATGCCAACAGAGAAATATCAAATTCATTATAAGTTGCCCAAGAAGGCTGAAACAACAGCTTGGCAAAGGTTACAACGCGTTCAAGGGTTCAGAGCTCCAACAGACAACACCTTCCACAACTACTGCTTGAGTAACTTGCACGCTCAGAGTCAGTATCTAGATTCTGATTAAGACTGAGGTTGCCCGAGGACATGCAACATTTTAATTTGGGGGGGATGTTAGGACCATACAATGTACCTTTTTGCTCACACTTTTTGCTACCTTTACACCCTTGTTTCACTCACATTTAAACTCACATTATCACCTTACCCTATCTTTCCAAAGGTGTACAACGTCTCTTCTCTTTACTATATGTTTAATCTGTTTTGCATATAATTTTACATTAATCTCATACTTAACCGTTGATCATAAATATATAAGTGCTAAAACAGTTCGAACTGCAGATTAGCATTGCTGTTTGAAGGTCGTTGCTGAAACAGTTAAAAGCACACAAAACCTATGGTTGAAATAGTCCGTAGTCTACAATGCTGAAACAACAACTCACACAAGAAGAAGCTGTTACACTCCATGGTCTACGATGCTGAAACAACAACTTACACTCTCCGTGGTCTATGATGCTGAAACAACAACTTACACTCTCCATGGTCTATGATGCTGAAACAACAACTCACACAGAAGCTGTTACACTCCATGGTCTACAATGCTGAAACACATGCACAAGAAGAAGTTGTTACACTCTCCATAGTCTATGATGCTGAAACAACAATGAAGCTATTAGACTGACCACAACAGCCGCACCCTGAGCCCGAATTAACCATCGCTGCTGCATGAGACCACGTTACTAAAACAGTCAGAACTCAAATCCCGTTGCTGAAACAACCCGTGATTTGCGATGATGAAACAACATACAACAACAGTAAAGAGGACAAATAAGGAAGTTGTTACTCCAGCCGCAACAACAACACCTCACTCAACACCTTTTCAACTATTGTGATAGAATTCTATTACGGGAGACTAGGATGTCCTATCCTAGTATAGAGATTTGATCTGACTAAGAATAGGACTCAGATGTACATATGTAATTTGATGATCAAATTGTATGGAGGGGATTCTCCTCTTTAAATAAGAGGAAATCATCATTAGAGAGGATCTTCTGTTTAGCTAAGAAAGGATTTACAGAGAGGGACGTGTTTTATTTCAGACATTGTAATATGATACAGTTGATAGATGAATAAAAGTTTGTTCTGAGCATTCCTTTCTAGTTCCTTTCATTTCAAGGGAATCTTCTGGGAAGGGAGGGCCCATCTTCTTCACAAGATTCACCCATTAGCTTTGTAGTGTGTTAGTTTTATTTCTGTTCATGCCTTGATTAAATTCTGTTTTGCTGAAACACTACTTTACTGAACTCTGTTTTGCTAAAACACTACTTTACTGAACTCTGTCTTGCTGAAACTCTGCTTTACTGATTGTTACATTGTTTTCATATGATTCATGCTTGGGTAATTGTTAATCATTCTAGTTAGCAATCCTGTTTGGTGAATTTATGAAGGAGTGATAATCAGGGACAGGTGCTGAAGATTCCTTCTTAGGGAATAGGGTCCTGTTCCCTGTTAAGAGATAGTTAGCCTCCAGTGTGTGTCAATTATTTCAATTAGTAATGAGTTCATGAAAGTGTGCTAATCAGAAACAGGTGTTGAAGATTCCTACTTGGGGAATAGGGTCCTGTTCTCTGTTAAGAGGTAGTTAGTCTTCAGTGTGTGTTAATCATTTCAATTAGCAATGAGTTCATAAAAGTGTGATGATCGGAAACATGTGTTGAAGATTCCTGCTTTGGGAATAGGGTCCTGTTCTCTGTTACATAATAGTTGGTCTTTCCTTTTGCAATATCATGAAAAGATTTCTTTCTTAAGTTGTTATCTCTTAATGTAATCCAGGATTCTTTGGACAATTATTTCTTTAAGCATTGAACTCTGCAATAGGTAGATTGCTTTCCTGTAATACAAGTTAGAACTTCAGTTTGTTCAAGGCAAAGTGTGATTAATATGTTTTTACTACAACTCTAGGTTGCTTTTGAGATTGAGCATATATAGTGCGTGATTAACTTTGAAATAAACATACTTCCCTGGGTTGACAATTTATGTAGCACTTGATTGTTTAGTTAAATAAGCAATTATAGTGACCAATAGTCGCATTGGGGCCAAAAAAGTAATCAAACCTTCTTTGTTGGTCTTGGTGTCGACTGTCGGCTATCCCTCGTCTTCTTTGGTATAGTAGGTGGTACCATAGAGGCCATAATATTTTAGACTTCCTACACAAGGTGACAACATAGGGATGGTGGTGTTGTACCTGGGATCAACGTTGGCTAGACTCACTCAGACTCCTTGGAGGGTTTCCCACTGCTCGGTGAGGTAACTTGCACCAGGGCGTTAGTTCATTATGCACGTTGTCAACGTAACTTTTCCACCCACCGAAACTTAGCCCCTTCACGCATCGATCCTGTGATGTTGGATTCCATCACCAACTAGCTCTTCTTTGTGAGAAGGTTTTTTTGCATGCTTGACTCCTAGATTAATTAGTGTGTGTTGTTTTTTCTTCTTAGATGGCCTTAGGATTGAGTTTTTGTCTAATGGTATTAGTTCCAGGGTAATTCCTCATTTGATCAATACTAAATATGGATACCATTAAAATAAAAGGGAATAAAGAGGTAACAAATAAATCATACCTAACTTACGTCTTATAATTATCCAACATTGTTCTTTAAACTTAGTGAAATAAACAACAAATGGAATGGTTTATACATGGTCATGACCGAAAAAGATCTATCTAATGAAAATGAGAAATGTGATTGGAGAATTCAAAATATTATCATAAACACACATCTCACATTTTTGTGCATGCACCATAGATTCACAATCTTTCATGAAGAGGTCCAGGAGAAATGCCTCCATGCAAAATTGTCCACATCAAAATTGTCTATGTCCTTGATGGAAATATATAAAATTCCCTTGAAGATATTTTAGTCATTGTCCTACTTAAAAAGGATGATCCCATTATATAAGTGGTCAAAAACTACTTTTATCCCCCCTCTATTTGGTAAATGCTACTTCTTATACTAGCCTTCTCCTACAATAGGGAGTGTTGTGTCCCTTTTCTCGAAAATAAGTGAGGTTCCTCTTCTTTGTCTTTATCATCCTACATGGTTACTTCCCAAAGTAATGCCTTCTCTGGGGTTTTACCTCTATATGATGGGGCCATTCAATTTAACATTATTTACATGGTAGTTTAAGTCACTGCTCATGATCCCTTTCCCCATCTCCACTATTCGGTATGCCTCCAAGGTGTTGAGATAGAGTTATCGCTAGGCATTGATATATTGTGAGGTCCTCACATTCAAATCACTAAACCTCCCTCTTAGCTTGAAACTCACCTCTCTTCCAAGAAAGAGGGAAGGCCCTCCTCTTAGATCAATAACTGTTTCCCTTGATACGACCCTCTCTCGGCCTCTTCAACATATCCCCCTTTTGATGGAACATACATCTTTCCTTATTTCTCTCAAGTGGTTGCTCCACTCACTATCCATGGCCTAATTGAACCTTGGTTCTCCCCATCAAATATCCCATTATCCCTTAGATCCATGAGTCTTGGTACTGTTATCACTTTGTAAATTTGTTTGGCTCATAAAACAAATGACATAGGTAAGCTACAAACCAAATTTAGAGATGGGTACTAGCCTGCTCAGCTCAAAGAGGGATCTCTCCTATCACTTGGTATTTAACATATGAGTTTATTTGACAAATCAATGGCTAGGTTTTGTTGCTTTGAAGGGTTTTTTATAAATCTGTTGGCAAGGAAGGGGAGGGACACTTAAATCTATGGAGTCAAACTCTTGAAAACGAATGGAAGCACTGACTGGTCGGTAGAACTCTCCAGAGGATAAAGGCTAAATGAGGTGATGAATATGAATTATAAATTGAAATTTGCAGAGTGTAGGAATAAAGGAAAAACATATAACTGCATCAGAGCATTAAATAAAATGAATTCTGACTTAGTTAGGAAGAACTTAGCACAATTTAAATTGCTTCAGCTGAGAGAATCACAAGATGAATTCTTGGCCTTTGACTATCCAATTTAAACAGAATATAGTGAAAATGGAATTTAAGAACATGGGAAATACACATGAAGAAAGAAGACGAAACTCAATCCACCACCATTAGAATCTTTTCGTGGAAATTTCAGGACATCTGCATGTGCATTCTATTCAGCTTCAGAAAATTACATTCAAGTTCCAAAATAGCTAAAATCATTCCCTTGCACTTCTTCCAACCTCTAATACATTTGAAATTCCTAATATTTATACAATCTGATTTTCTTTGGTTTGAAACTGGTTACAATGATAAGAATGAAACGTTTTGATTTTGAAGCCGATTACAATGATAAGCAAGAAATTGTTTCGAGATCCATAGTCTATCTCCCTAGAGTTTTGGTCCCTTTCTTCACCACTTGTTCTGCTACTGAGGTTATGATGGGATCCATGGTCATGATGAAAATGTTTGGAAATGAGAAAAAAAGGTGTGCAGTTGGTGTACTGTTGAGTTGCAGGTGGAAGATGGTGGTCACACCAAGGTTCTAATGGTCTAGCATTCAAATAATAATCCAATAAAATAAATGACTAAAATTCCCTTTTATGCTTTTCTATTTTGCGGGGGTGCGGGAAAGCGTTTTTAAAGTAACCCGACTTTTCTCCCGCAATGCACTTGGTGGCGCCACGTACTCTAGAGAGAAAACCACGGTCTAAATTATGGGACCGCTCTTCAAAATTAAACCCTGTGCAGTTTCTTCCCCCGCAATCGCTCTCGTCCGTTGATCTTGTTGCAATCTTTGATCTGGGTGATCCCTCTATTTTAGCACCACGCTGAAGTTTATCTGTCTACCAACTCCAAAATCTGTTTAACCAAGTTTAGAGATGGCACTAATTTTGGCGTTCAAGAGCTTTGAATGATAAGCAGGAATACCTCCTGGAGGGTGATCTCCTAAATCTGACGTGGTGACCTGACGTCATTGTGCTGCCGTGTCATGGAAAAAAGGGTGACACATGTCATGTGGAAATGGGAGAATGATGCAACCAAATGACCAGAAATGAGTGCCACATGTCATGGCTGATGAGTGTGCCTCGTGTTTGAACTGATGGTTTCCATGTGATTCGACACTTCGGGCTTCGGGAGTTTTTGATTGTGAAGCATGAAGTTCTCCCGGAGTAGTATGCGTCAGAGTGAGATGGTGGCCTGATGTCATTTCGACACTTCGACGCTTCGGTGTTCAAGAGTTTATGTTTTCTCTAAATTGAAAACTCTTGAAGTGGTACAGGCCTAGTTGACGTGGAAGTCTCTCATCACTTCGGGACTTTGATATGTAAAGCATGAAAATCTCCCAAAGTAACTTTCTCTTGGTTGACGTGGCAGTATCTCATCATTTCGGGACTTCGAGAGTTCAATATGTAAAGCATGGAAATCTCCCGAAGTAACTTTCTCTCAGTGGATGTGGCAGTTTCTCATCACTTTGGGACTTCGAGATGTAAAGCATGGAAATATCCCGAAGTAACTTTATCCCGGTTGACATGGAAGTATCTCGTCACTTTGGGACTTCAGGACTTTGGGACTTCGATATGTAAAGTATGGAAATATCCTGAAGTAACTTTCTCTCAGTTGACATGGTAGTCTCTCGTCACTTCGAGACTTCAACATTCATGAGTTTATGTTTTCTCTGAATTGAAAACTCCCGAAGTGGTACGGTCCCGGAGTGACGTGGCGTCATTTCAACACTTCAACACTTCTGTTTGGTTGTTAAGCCTCACGTGACTTTGAAACTTCGAATGCACGAGAGCCTTTAATATGAACTATACATGGGATCTCCACCTTTGAAAATTGAACCCATCTGCTTGCTTGTATTTCAAGCCCGAAATGGAATTCTTTGAATGCTTTGTTTTTTCTCATGGTTGTTCCCCGTGCATACAACATACTTGATCGATCTGCCGTAAGATCAATTAATGGAAAACAAGATGAAAAGAGATTCGATCCAAATCATGATATGTGTTCACCCTTCAAGAAAAACATAAAAACTCTGTGCAAAGAATTAGTCAAGCAAGACAATAAGGAAAACCAAGTCGTTGAACAAATGGGAGACGAGCTTGACCAACTTTAAGAGGAAATATTTCTGGGAAGGTATGCGGAAAAGAGAGAGAAGGGGAAGGGGTGTAGAATTAGGTATTAACATGGGGGACATGATTATTTGGATGATTAGTCGAGTGAAGGATTTAGGTGATGGGAAATTGACGGAGCTGGTGAAAACATTTTAAACTTTGAGTGGAAAGATATCACAAGGAAAATATTTTTGGAAAAATTAATACAAATTAGCATGTGTTAACATTGGCTCCAACATGGATGCTATCCTCCCAGCAACATAGCAAAGAACTTGTAGACCATGTGGTTGATCCATTGGGATGCTCCCAAAACATGTGTGTACCCTGCTCTGACCTGTCACCAGTGTCCACCAAAAACCCAAGTTTGTATGCTGCTCTCAGATGAAAAATGAACGTTAAACACACTGCTACAATATGAATGTACACACTGCTGAAAACCAAAACTGAAAAATTCTTAACCAACAAGCTTATTTATGAAACTTTGTTCACATAACTCCAATTATACTCAACATAAACTTAGGGCCTTCGCCTCGGGCTTCAATTTTCTTCTGATTTGATTTCAAAGGCTATAACTAAAATGATTATATACAATGAAATGTAAAGGGTGAAAACTTCTTTAAGTGAGATAATGCTTGGGAAACCTTCCATTCACAGGTCCCCCACCAACGAGATCTCCATTATGTTCCTGTAGCAGATAAGCATTATTTCCATGATATGCCACAATTTTGAAAAGTCCTCGCCACAAATGGTATAATTTTCCATGCTTTCCTCTGTCTTCATTTCTGGTATCCCACTTCAACACCAGATCCCCCACTTTGAAATCATCTTCCTTAGTATGCCTGTCAAAAGCCCTTTTAATCCTGTCTTGGTGTATTTGAGAGTTGTTTAAGGATTTCTCTCTTGTTTTTTGGACATTGATTAGCTCATTTGTCCTCCTTTGAGTGGCATCTGGTTCAACATCTTGGTCCTGTAGCAATCTCATCACTGGAAATCCTAATGAAGTAGGAAAAATTGCCTCTGTGCCATACACAATATGGAAGGGTGAAGTGGCAATAGACCTTTTAGTAGTGATCCTTTCAGCCCATAGCGCATGGATAAGCTTCTTGTGCCACGCCTTTTTGTTATCTTGCAACAATTTTTTGATAATTCTGGTCAAACTCTTATTGGATGACTTAGCCAACCCATTACCTTGGGGGTAATAAGCTGTGGAATGGAAAAGAGTTACATTGTAATCGCTGCAAAACTTTTCCATCTTTTTGGACTTGAATGTTGTTGCATTGTTAGTAATGATTTTAATTGGACAACCGAATCTAGACAAAATATTGTTCTCCAAAAACTGAATGATAACAATATCTGTGGCTTGCGTTGTGGGGATTTCTTCAATCCACTTGGTGAAGTAATATGTGGTTGTCAGTATCCACTTGTGTTGAGTTGAGGACTATGGATTAATTTCTCCTATGAAATCAAGGCCCCATTGTCTAAAAGGTTCTTCAATAGAGATATGCTTCAAGGGAAAAGGCTGCAGTTTTCTCTTTCCATAAAAAAATTGACATTCATGACAACTTGAAAATTCTTTGTAAACATCAGAAAAAATTCTAGGCCAATAGAACCCATCCCTCAGTATCTTTTTCACAGTAGTTTTCCAATAATGGCGTCCTCCAAAATCACCTTTATGAAACTCTCTGATGGTTTTCTCTACTTCTTCCTCCAATAAACAATGCAACATGATTCCTCCTGGATCCTTCCAATACAAAGATTAGTTTAGAATAATTTTTTTTTCTTCTTTTAGCTTCAAAAACTAGCCTTGGTTTTTCTCAATTCAGGAGGAGCCTCCAAATTTATCAACACATAAATAATGTCAACATACCATGGGGAGTCAAGGAATTTTTGGGATACCTGAGGGGCTTTTTCTTCTTCTAAATCTGCTGATAAATCAACAATGAAATTAATTCCCAAGAGCTCACAATTTGACTGTGAAATTAACTTTGTGAGTCCTTGCCCCTTGATCAAATTTGTAGGTTTGATAACTAGGTCATACTCCAACAACACAAATATCCACTTGCCCCTTTTTCCCTCAGGATCAGGCTGAGTTAAAATGTCCTTCACAGAAATGCTGGGCAGATAAGCAATGGTATGGGAATGTAAGATATAAAATCTAAACTCCTTTAGGGCCTTGACCAGTGCATATTAATTCTTTTCCATTATATCATACTTTAATGGGGAATCCCTCAATGTCTCGCTATACTATTCTATAGGCCTCTCAAATTTCTGTTCATCTTTTTGTAATAAAACACCAACAATGGTGTGCTTTGAGGCAAAATAAAACAATATAAAGTCTTTTGCAAAATTGGGACTGGCCAGCACTGGGGCTTTGGTCAATGCCACTTTAATATCCTCAAAAGAATTTCTGGATTCAAGAGTCCACTTTATCTCACTTCCTTTCCTGAGCTTGTTAGTGATATGATTTATGATTTTAGCCAGGTTAGGGATGAATCTTCTTAGAAAATTTACCTTCCCCAGGAAAGATTGTACTTGTTTCTTGCTTCCAGGTGTGCCAATTTTAAGGATTCATTCAACTCTGCTAGGATCTATATTTATTCCCCCCTTTGAAATAATGTCACCAAGCAACTTTCCCTCCTCCATTCCAAAATTAGACTTCTTGGGGTTCAATGAAATTCCAAACTTCCTACATTTATGAAAATCTCTCCTTATATGTTTAAGATGTTCTTCATCAGAAACTGAATATAAAGTGATATCATCTAAGTAAATAACAATAAATTTATCTTTCTCATCATAAAAGGCTATATCCATAGCCCTTTGGAAATTTTCTCTTGCATTCATGAGCCCAAAAGGAATTTTGGCATACATGAAGGTGCCCCATGGTGTTGTAAAGGCTGTATTTTCCTGATCATCAGGGTGTACCATGATTTGGTTGTACCCAGAGAAACCATCCAACATTGATATTTTTTGAGAACCAACCACCTTCTACAGAATATGATCCATCTTGGGCATTGGGTAATTTTCCTTGAGAGATAACCTGTTTAGATTCCAAAAGTCCACACATAATCTGATCTCTCCACTTTTCTTTTTGACAGGTACCAACTTTTCCACCCACTTAGAAAATCTCAAAGACACTATGATCTTGGCTTCAAACAACTTTCTTATCTTATTTTCAATCAAGGGAAGAAACAAAGGGTTGATTCTTCTTAATTTCTACTTGAAAGGTTTATGATCCTCCTTGATTGGAATCACATGTGGAATCACTTTAGTATCATAAAACTTTAGATCTTCATAACTCCATTCAAAAACATCAGGAAATTCTTTCATTAAATTGATATACATTTTCTTGACCTTTGGGCTAAGTGTCTTGGATAGCTTGATCATCTTGGGATCTTCTTGAGTCCCAATCTTTCAATCTTCAACATCTCCATCATTTATAGTAATTTTAGGACTCCTGGCTACATCATTGTTGTCAACGAGTTTTTCTAATGGGACCAGGCCTTTGGGAATGATGTTATTTTTTAGATGCATGATATCCTTACCAACAATCTGATTCTTGAAATAGCCATCATTTTCAAACACAACTGCATCTTCTTCTTCACAACAACATTCCTCATCAATATTCAAATTTGCAAATTCACCATCCATCACAAGGAAACTTTCTATTTGTTTATCATCTTCAAAAACCTGCCATTACTTAATATTATCAGGCACTGTTGGCCTATTCTTGACCTCAATCTCATATCCTCTGTTAGGAAAAACCAGAATTTTGAAAACTGAGGAAAAAGTATCTAGGGCATCAACAATCTGATTCTGACCCCTTGGAATCACTGAGAGACTATATTATGAAAATTATTCAATAATATCAAGCACTATATTCCTATATTCTCTTAATCCAGGATTCTTTGCTTGATATATGTTCTTTACCTGATTTATAATCAACTCAGAATCTACATGTACAACTATCCTCCTAGCACCCATTTATTTCAAAGTCTTCAATCCCAACACTAATGCCTCATATTCAGCCATATTATTTGTGCAATCAAAAGCAAACTTGTAAGAACAAAGTTTTGTGGCCAATTTGGGGGGGTTAATCCACACACCATCTCCTGCTCCTTCTCTGGTGACAAATCCATCAAATATCATATTCCACATCTCATTCTCTGCACTATTTTGTTGTTATGAAATTTCCATAGTTTGTTGATCAGATTTTTCTTTGGCAGTCATATCAGTCTTTGGAACCTTCTCTTCAAAACTTGAATCATTAAAGAAAATGGAGGAACCAATATCAATATCCATAGAGTATATGGGATGGTTGTTTGGCTGGGATTTGTTACTGACCATGTACTTGAGAAAAAGTTCTCTGTACAACCTTCTATCTTGACCAAAAACAAGGATAGTGGCATATGACATATCCATTTGAAAAGTCCCTTTCAACTTTGCAATCCATGAACTAGATAACAACATGCCAAATTTAGGAGGGATATCAACAACCACCACATCCATGACCATATTTTTTGTTGGAATTTGAGACAAAGATACTACCAGATCCTTGATTAGGCCCAAGCACTTCACCTTCCTTGAATCAAAGGAGAAAAGGTCTTTGTAAGGCCTTGTAGTTTCCAGACCCAATTGGTCCATGACCACCTTGGGAATAATATTACGGGATGCGCCTGAATCTAACATAGCATTGTGTAAAGTCATATCATGAATATTCGGGATAACATAGAAAGGAGGGACCTCATCAACATCACTACTCTCCTCTACACATGGGCCAAACAAGATGGTAGGATGATCATCTTGTATATGTAAAGTATCGGAAGTTTATTCCATCTTGAGAATCTTAATGATATGATTTCTATATTCACTATTCTTTATCAGCTCATTGAATGGAACAAAGATTTTAATTTTTTCCATCTCACTTTCAAATTTAAAGGAAGATGAGGTTTTATCTACCTCTTTGATGATTGTCTCCTTTCTTGGTTCATGCACTTTCTTTGGAGGTTCTTCCTTCTTCTTTCCTTTCTCCACAAAATCCTTTGCAATATAGTCCTTTTTAGGATGACTTGAAGAAGGCGTATTATTTTGAGATTCTTTGGTAGGATTTCCCTTTGGAGGATTTGCAAGGACATTTTTGTTTCAAATATTATATTGTTTCTAGAATTGCATGATGGCATTATGCAGCCTTGTCTGGTAATCTTCCTTTTCCACTAACAACCTTTCATCATTCTCCTACATGAATATTTCATTTGCATCCATGAACTGATAATGTTCTTCTTTAGTTAAAAACACCTATGTTTCATCACCATCACAACAATTCATATTGTCTTCAAAAGTTTAATCAAAATTTTCATTTACATAATTATTTTGAAAAGGAGGTCATATTTGTTGATCACCCTGGTTCCTTTGATCTCTTTGTATGATTTGTGGAACTGCTGGTCTCCTTTGATTCCTGGGTGGAACATCATCCTACTCTTTGGTGTTAGGCTGATTATCTAAAGAAATCCTTTCCATGAGTTTCTCCATGGTCTTCATCATCAAATCGAACCTCTCTTCTGATGACTGTGAGGTTGAAGGTTGTGCCTTATCTTGAACCTTGTTCATGTCCCTACCAGAATTATATTTGATATTTCTTGAAGCCATTAGATTTAATTCAACTTCCATTGCATCACTCATCATATCATCTAGTGAATTGGATCTTATTTCCCTCAACAACAAAGAAAAATCACTTTCAAAGGAATCAACATATCTAAGTTGAGAAACTCTAGGAGGAGGTTTTACTTCGATAGGAATTGAGTTGTAAAATTTCATAAATCTAGTTGAAAACTCATGTACTATTTCATCAAGTGACCTTCTCATGTTGTTGTAGTGGGTTAGCAACTGAAGGGGTTTTTTATTTTCACCCCACTTTGCAAGAAAACTCATTTCAAAGGCTTCAAAATTTAGGATACTTGCTGCTAGGAGAGATCTGAATCATTTTTTGACTTCTCCTGCAAGACTTTGAACAAATAGCCTCATTTTTTCATCTTCATAATCTACTTCTTCTAGGTCCAAAAAATCATTGAACCATTCTAATTGTTTTTGGGCTGACACATTGCCTTCAACATCATACAACTTAATCCTCTGATTATATTCCCGAGGAAAATCATGTAACTGAGCAGGTAGAACAAGAGGGGAAAACCTAGCTTCCATGGGTGTAGTAAGAACTTGAAGTGGCTAATTGTTCTGAATAGGAATCACAACGGGTCAAATAGAGGCAACTGAAATGAAATCTTGGAACCTATTCTCATCAAATATGATTTCATTCAAAATGGAATCAGATTTAGTTCTGAATAGATTTTGCTCAAATTTCAAATCAAAATCAAGGTCTTCAATGCTTTTCACTCCATCTTTGGGAAAATATAGATATTTGTCTAGAAATAAAACTAGTCTTATTGTCCTTTCTTTTATTTTGTGTACAATTTTCTCAGGATCAGACACATGGATTATTTCTTCAGGGTCTAGATTTCTTTTGGTATGAATTCTCTTGGGAGCAAGGATTTCTGCTCAAACTACTTTATGCTACTGGTCTATTTATAATGGAGTCACGAGGGTAGATTTAGACTCATCCAATAAGGTGTTTGATTTACTGTCACCCTCAAGAATCAAATATGAAGCTTTAAATCATTCTTTTCCCATGGAAGGTTTCACTTTCGTCCCCTACAACGATGCCAAAATGTTAGCACTCTGTAAATTTGTTCGGTTGATAAAAAAATGACAGAGGTAACCTACAAAAAAACTTTAGAGGTGTGTACTATCCTGCTCAGCTCAGAGAGGGATCTCTCCTATCACTTGGCCTTTAACATATGAGTTTCTTTGACAAATCAATGGCTAGGTTTTGTTTCTTTGAAGGATTTTTTATAAATTTGCGGGCAAGGAAGGGGAGAGACACTTTGGGATATGGAATCAAACTCCTGAAAATGAATGGAAGCACTGACTGGTTGGTAGATCTCTCTAGAGGATAAATGATAAATAAGGTGACGAATTTGAGTTATAAATTGAACTTTGCAGAGTGTAGGAAAAAAGGAAAAACATATAACTGCATCAGAGCATTAAATAAATTGTTTCAGCCGAGAGCATCACAAGATGAATTTTGGGCCTTTGACTATCCAATTTAAACAGAAGAACGTGAAAATGGAATTTAAGAGCACATGAAATACATACGAAGAAATAAGATGAAACTCAAGACACCACCATTAGAATATTTTCATGGAAATTTCAGGACATCTGGATGTGCATTCTATTCATCTTCAGAAAATTACATTCAAGTTCAAAATAGCTAAAATATTTCCCTTGCACTTCTTCCAACCTCTAATACATTTGAAACTCCTAATATTTATACAATCTAAGTTTCTTCAATTTGAAACCGATTACAATGATAAGAAATAAATGTTTCGGTTTTAAAACCGATTACAATGATAAGCAAGAAATCGTTTCGAGATCTGGATTCTGGCTCCCTGGAGTTTTGGTCCCTTTCTTCTCCACTTGTTCTGCTACCGAGGTTATGATGGGATCCATGGTCATGATGAAAATTCTTGGAAACTAGCAGAAATGGTGTGCAGTTGGTGTACTATTGAGCTATAGGTGGAAGACGGTGGTCGCACCAAGGTTCTAATGGTCTAAAGTTCAAATAATAATCCAATAAGATAAATGATTAAAATTCCCTTTTATAGTTTTCTATTTTTTGGGGGTGTGAGGAAATGGTTTTGAAGTAACCCTCCTTTTCTCCCGCAATGCACCTGGTGGCACCACGTACTCTAAAGACAAAACCATGGTTTAAATTGTGGGATAACTCTTCAAAATTAAACCTCACATAGTTTCTCTCCCCGCAATCGATCTCATCCATTGATCTTGTTGCAATCTGCAATCTGGGTAATCCTGCTATTGTAGCACCACGCTGAAGTTTATATGTCCGCCAAATCCATAATCCCTTTAACCAAGTTTAGATATGGTATTAATTTTGACATTCAAGAGCTTTGAATTCTGAGTAGGAATACCTCTTGGAGGGTGATCTCCCGAATATGACGTGGTGACCTGATGTCATTGTGCTACCGTGTCATGGAAAGAAGGGTGACATGTGTCACATGGAAATGGGTGAATGACGCAACCAAATGACCAGAAATGAGTTCCACGTGTCATGACTGATGAGTGTGCCCCCTGTCTCAACTGATGGTTTCCACATGCTTCAACACTTTAAGATTCGGGAGTTTTGGATTGTGAAGCATGAAGTTCTCCCAGAGTAGTACGAGCCCGAAGGGATGTGGCAGCTTGACGTCATTTCGACACTTCAACTCTTCAACATTCAGGAGTTTACGTTTTCTCTGAATTGAAAAATCCCAAAGTGGTACGTACCCAGTTTACGTGGTAGTCTCTCATCACTTCGGGACTTCAGGAGTTAGACATGTAAAACATGGAAATCTCCCGAAGTAACTTTCTCTTGGTTGACATGGCAGTCTCTCGTCACTTTGGGACTTCAAGAGTTTGAGATGTAAAGCATGGAAATCTCCCGAATTAAGTTTCTCCCAGTTGATGTGGCAGTCTCTTGTCACTTCGAGACTTTGGGAGTTTGAGATGTAAAGCATGGAAATATCTTGAAGTAACTTTCTCCCAGTTGACGTGGCAGTCTCTCGTCACTTCGGGACTTCAAGACTTTGGGAGTTCGATATGTAAAGCATGGAAATCTCCCGAAGTAACTTTCTCCCCGTTGACATGGCAGTCTCTCGTCACTTCGGGACTTCGAGACTTTTGCATTCAGGAGTTTATGTTTTTTCTGAATTGAAAACTTTCGAGGTGGTACGGGCCCAGAGTGATGTGGCATCATTTAGGCACTTTGACGCTTCTGTTTGATTGTTAAGCCTCACGTGACTTTGAAAATATGAATGCGTGAGAGCAATTAATATGATCTATACATGGGATCTCCACCTTTGAAAATTGAACCCCTATGCTTGCTTGTATTTCAAGCCCAAAATGGACTGCTCTGAATGATGCGTTTTTGTTCATGGTTGTTCCCTGTGCATACAACATACTTGATCGACCTACCGTAAGATCAATTAATGGCAAACAAGATGACAAGAGATTTGAACCAAATGATTGTATGTGTTTACCCTTCAAGAAAAACATAAAATCTCTGTGCAAAGAATTAGTCAAGCAAGACAATAAGGAAAACCAAGTCATTGAACAAATGGGAGACAAGCTTGACCAAATTTAAGAGGAAATATTTCTGGGAAGGTATGTGGAAAAGAGAGAGAAGGGGCAAGGGTGTAGACTTAGGTATTAACATGGGGGACATTATTATTTGGATGATTATTTGAGTGAAGGATTTAGGTGATGGGAACTTGACAGCGTTGGTAAAAACGTTTTAAACTATGAGTGGAAAGATATCACAAGGACAAGATGTTTTTGAAAAATTAATACAAATTAGCATGTGATAACAGGTACATCTATGATGGTTCCTCAAACTTTACCTTGAACTTCTATCCTTGATATCTAAACAAGAAAAGTAAATGTGTAGCAACACTAATTGGCCCCTTCCAATCAAAACTTTCCAAATCTTAGCCAAGGAATGTTAATGTCCTACTGCAAAACATTCATCTCCATATGTAAACCAAGTATTCATGTCAACCTATACACAATATAAAAACCAAGCATTCATGTCAAACTCTACACAACCCATAAACTAAGCATTCATGTAAACCTCTACACAACCCAAAAACCAAGCATACATCCAACATTCTCCCAACCTCTTGGACATGAATACATGCATCCTCAAAACTCTAATGTTTAGGGAAACTGGAATCCAATCATGAACATGTTCAATATTCTACTCTCTTGCATCCATGGTATATGACCACTTCCTCATCAAAGTATGGGAGGCGAAGGTGGGATACCACCCTTTGACAATAACTCTTCCCCATGTTGCATACTCAAACCAAAACTTGAGCTCAAATGGAGGAAGTAGGGATAAAGACCTTCATGCATCATATAGACCTTCCTACAAAAAAAAAATTAGACAATCCTTTTCCCTCAAATTGTAGTGATGTGGATTCCCCCAAAACTACTTGAATTACCTAAATTCAATGGTGCTTTGGCAAAGGAATACCTTGAGTGTCACTTAGAATCTTTCACTACTACATGTGTCAAGTTTTCTCATTATAACAACAATATCACTATAATTTTTTTTCCTCAATACTTGATAGGTGATTCCATTCAATGGTTCCATCATCTCCCTAAAGAGTCAATTTATAACCCTTATATGTTAGAAAATTAGTTCATCCAATAATTTAACATCCCTCAACCAAATGAATCTTGTATCCTTAACCTTGTTAACCTCAAACAATAAGAGGAGGAATCTAAATAAACTTTGATTCATTGATGGTGTAAGGTTTTGCATGACTCTATGGAAAATTTACCAGAAGACACCTTTTATCACCTCTTTATCAATGCCTCGAACCGATACAACATGATCACAAATTATATCAGAGATCCCCCTTCAACTGAAGATTCCATCGAGAACCTCCATCAAATAGAAAATGCCTAGCTTAAGTATGTTGTGGGAGATAACATAGTTAAAACACCAAATCTGTGAATCTCCAATAGAAATGCAATGCGAGACATGGTGACAAAGATGACCCTGCCCAAAATTCAAATTAAAATTATCTTTTAATTTAGAGAAAAGGAGCAACATCATGCGTCAACCTAAAAAATTGGCATGTGGTGTAAATAACAGAAGAATGAATCTCATAATACAAACAGTTGCTGAAAACTTAAATAGTTGATGCAAACAAAAGAGAAACTAATAGAGCTCCTAAGATTAATATTTTTATCATATGAGGAAATGACAAACTCAACAACTACAAGAATATTATTCCCAATCATGATATTCTAAAGTCTTCCAAGAAGAACAAGAAGAAGAAGGATTCTCTTGAAGACAACTCCAATTCTTCCAAAGAAGAAGAGGTCGCTCCTAAATCTCCTACAAGGAAGGATAATTCTTATGCTAACCCTTATTCTAGTTAGTCTATACTCAAAGTTATATAAAGGATCCATATCGCTAGAGGTGCCTAGGAACTAATGTTTGACTCTAACCTCAAAATGCACCACCCTTCACCTGATTCTTTACCTAACTTCACTGAATTGGATATTTTCCTCCTGATGCATTAGGTAGGTATTTATTTAGATCAACCTACTCAAAAAACAACCTTTATCCTTATTGACACTCAGGGTCCCCTACCTTCTCACTATATTAGAGCCATCTCTCAAACCAAATGGGAATCTCCTCATGAATATTCTAGTATCATTCCTCCCCAACCTAGTTGATTTCTTACCTCCTATTATTCTTCCTTAATTCAAAGGTCATTCTCTCATGTCTTCGAGAAGTCCTACATGAATTTTCTCTAAGCATGTACTGACTAGAAGACCCATATAATTGAGTCCCTTTTACGATTTCTCCCCTAGGCTTACAAAATATTTGTCCCCTTCTCTCTCCTTAGATATTTCCCGCATTCCTTTGAGAGAGGAATGGAAATACAATATGGTAAACCCATTCTTCATTTAGATCCATCAAAATGATTTCACCATCAAATGAGTAATTTTTGATCTTGGATTTTCCCTTAACATCATAATAAATCCTATCTATCATGTCCTTAGTGTTAATTTATTTTCACTCACCTGTTGGACCCTTTAAGGTTTCAACAAATCTAAGAATAGACCCCTCAATGCTATTGTGATCCCTATTTTTTTGGTCCTGAGATTGTAGACACCCATTTTTTAGTACTTCTAGGAGACCTAGAGTACAACATCCTCCTAGGTCGGCCTTAGTTAGATGCAATGATATTTATCCTTTTCACCTTCAAAAGTGAGCTCTTATTTTTCCATGAAGGAGAGAATTAGTAGGCTTTAGGGATATCACGTTAATATGTCCTTAATATGTCCAAAATCAAGAGGGATATCACATTACATTAAATGGTGACCACTATTCTGTAGTGTGAAATCTAACCATAGTGCATATTGCTTGCATGGATAAGTGAGTCAAATTAAGGTGCACCCACCTAGAGATTCATACCCTTCACTAAGTTGGGAATCCAACACATGCATGAGTGACCCTACTAATATTGGTAATTGCACCCTCTAATTGTGCATCCAAAACTAAAGATATAAAAAATTTATTTAGAACTTTGAATATAGAAATAAAAGTTAAAAAAATGGAACTAGGATGAGGTTGGACTACTCACTAACAACATGTGCACATGCAACTGAAGGTACAACCAAACAAGTAGCTGTCCGATATTTATTCGTCGAGTGAGGAAAGCTTAGGAAAAATAGAGAGAAATGTGACTGTATCTAGTAGATATGATACACAAACAAGGACCAGAGGTGAAAAAGTCAGAAGAAAATTTTGTATACGCATGGAATTTTTTCTTTCCGAAGGAGGATCATGCTATTATGATGATGAGAGCATAGGAGACATAGAGGTTCCACTCAGGTATAAGAATTTGGTGAAACAATGGGTACCTAAGGAACTGCCTCCTATAGATGTTGACTTCATTTTCAACAATAGGACATACCGCATTGCACCATCCTCCCTGCATGGCCTAGGGCTATTTTCCATGGATGGAATAACTGTAAAATACAATACAGTAACTAAATTGATGGACTATGTCTAACCGTGTTACAATTATAACGATTCGATGCGGCAGGTCCGGTACATGCAAAGTATGCAGAGATATGAACTCGCCGCAAATTATATAAAACTAATAAACACAGATAGAAATAAGGGAGCAATTATCTATATTGATGGAAGGCCTAAATATTCCATCAATATCACAGGGTTTATAAAAACCACACGACCTGGGACAAAAAACAAGGAACTGAATTGCAAATATGAGGGACGCGAAGAGAATCGGGTAGTCCTGTGCATAATAAAAAAGATAGCTCCCGGGGAAGAGTTATTAGTGGATTACCATTTGAATCGAATAGAAACATTGACTAATAGTGTGTGGGTGCTTATGAAACACCTCTTTAAGAAACCTCTACTTATTGCATTATATTTTTTTTTTATCTTTAACATTGTTTTAAATATTTCACGGTCCCAATTTTATAATAATGTGGGAGGTTGATCATTGAGGTTGATTTTATTTGGGTGGCAATCGGTTTTTTTGTTATCGTTAATAATTTTTAAATATTTGGGGTTTATAATTATATTATAATGTTGCAGGATGGTCGTGGAAAAGGGCCATCCGCAAAACATGTAAATGATTATCAAATTCGACTTTCATTTTACGTGAATTTTATTATTTGCTTATATAATTTTACTGAAATAACATTTATTTTGTTGAAATTATATGTAGTTGATAGGCCATGTTGGTCATGATTCCACTGATGAGGAGGGATTGTATTCATCCCCTGATCTGATGGTATTAATAAAAAAAAAGATCATTAAAGAGAACATGGAACTTGCTAGCTTATTAGATTGTCCAGATCAAACTCCCGATATCCTAGAAAAGATCAATCTCCTTATGTCACAACTTAACACATATAAGGTAATAACCACAATTTAAAGTGTTTTTTTTCTAATGTACTCATATGTTCAATTATGAAACTTTGTTCTTTAACTTTTACATTATCTCACGATTTTTATTTTTATTTTTTATAAAGAGATTTTCAGAGCATTTTCATCTCAATGTTGGTAGTAGTGGCGCTGCAGAGACACCACAGAGTCCTGATGTGTGTGGCCATACAAATGATATAGTACTATTTAATTCTCCATCTTCCACACCTAATTTTGATAGGAGCCATGACATGCACCACAGAGTCCTGATGTGTGTGGCCATACAAATGATATAGTACTATTTAATTCTCCATCTTCCACACCTAATTTTGATAGGAGCCATGACATGCACCACAAAACATCCACACATCGATCAGACTCTAGATATGGTGACAGAGATGAGGTTGATGATGTGGTTGACATGGTTGCATTTCCTAGAGCTAGACGTGTGACAAGCATGGGGACCCTTTCATGCACATTTTTGGTCTATGATAACGAACTTCCATTAAAAAAAATAAGACTCCCAGGTATTTTTTCATATTTTAACTATTTCATGTTGTCCATCTCAACACAAATCATCTAGATTATTATTTTTAAATTAATGATCATATCTTTTTGTGTGTAGCAAAACAACCATTTTTATAGGCACCTAGAGCGAAAGGCCTTGTTTATTTTTGGGTAAACCTTACGCATGAGGTGGAATTTCCAGAATTCCAACCTCAAAAAATAACTTGTGGATTATCTCGAAGGCCTCTTTGGAGTATACATGTTCAATAAAAAAACGGTCACCTTTGCAGCGGGTGAATGTTTAAAATACATGCGCGATGTTTATAGATGAATCTTGGTAGGAAATCCTAGGTATGAGCATCCTCCCTTAATTCCAAAGAGGGAGTGGAAGGCGATCACTGATGATGCAAAAGAAAATATATTGAAAAAATTAGGAGAAAAAATAACTGGTACCCCAAGGTAAATTAAAATATTTAGATTTCAATACCAACTTTAATTTTCTATAGATCTAAATAAAAGTGTGGTTATATATAACATACTTGAAATTTTTGATGATAGGTTGCCTGAAACTTCGAAGGAAACCAACGCAAGGATTTCCAAACATGGACAACACAAGCTAGGCTAGGGAGGCTACTCGAGGTTACAATCATGAATCATAAGTACCCAAACATATTAAGAATATTATTTTTATCATCTTACAATTTTTAGTTAATTGTATCCAAAAACATTAAAAAAACATAGTCTTATGCAATGTAGGGCGACGAATTCAGAACTGAAACCATGGAGGAAGACCTCCAAATTGGTGACAAGTATGACTATAAAATCATGGTTGATCATAGGAAAATCATGGGGCAGACCCCAAGATCCAGCTTGCGGGATAAGGTAAATAAAAATAAGTCCACATTAACCTTTCATTACTTATAAAATACGTAAATGTTTGATATCGTCCATAATTTAATGTCTTAATTTGTTTTAATCATGGGATCAACACTATCAACGAAACCATTAGTAATAGACAACATAGCATTGATAATGCAGTGTGGCCAGAAGATCATGGTGGTCCCTAGCAGCCCCATCCTAGTGGGGTACAACCCCAAGATGTTCCTGTGACTCAGGCCCACGACGATAAAATGGTTGTATATTAATCATATACTTAATAATTTCATACTTATAATTTTTTCCATTTCAATGGCATAGACTGTCATAGTTGAGCTTCCTCAACCTACAAATTAGGTGAACATGGCAGCCATTCTAATGGTGCCGACTAGTGGAATAGGTAAATAGTTACATTGTAGAGTTTTTTTTTAATATTAATGAACTACTTCAATGATATTTAAAAACTGGCCATATAAATTTAATATTTTTTGTTTTTGTAGGTGATGGCCCCTCACAATAGCCCCCAGGACATGGGTACAATACCAGACATGCTCGACGTGAAAGGACTGAAGTAACATCAACTGCTGAAGAGCACCTAATAAACGAAGACATGGAGATAGATGCATTACTTAAGAACTGGAAAACACAAAAGAAGACTAAAATACATTGATATGTGTAATAATTTTATAAGACAATTAGATGTACATTATATAGCTGAACATGTAATGATGCATATAATGCATTGACATTAGGGGTACTTTTTCATCTGATAATATATACAAGGCTATTTCTATGGCTTGTATATATCTGTGAATGTGATTTTATTATACACTTAATGATAATTTCAGCTTATCTTAGTCTTGGTATATATTGATTCAATAATCCTTGGTTCTATTGGCCTTGACATACAATTTCTGCATCAATTTGTGGCTCCATGGATATCATCCTAGCGATTTGAAGGCATTGGTAAACGTGCAATTTAAGAGATTGAATTGTTCAAGTTTGGATTTAAATTTTACATGCTTGTTTGTTTGTGGGTTTCAAGAGTTACAGACTTGTATGACACCATCTGACATAGCATGGGGCCCTTCTTTCCATCAACTCCATATCCTACATTGTCAATAATCATGATCCTTTCTTCTACTGCTAGAATTATTCATGTATTGAGCCTTACAACATCTGAACTTATAACCAATATTTTTCATGGATCCAATTTAGATCATTTAGCACTAGTGAATGTGTTGGTGAAGGAAAGGCTAGTGAAAGAAGTTTCTTAGTGTAGATGTTTTTGACATAGAATTCACCTATTAATTTGTTTAGAGGTGAATATGGTTAATTAGAATAATAATATGAAGGGGAACCTGGGTAGTGTTTACCTAATGCGAGTTGGTCAATAGTGATGATATAGGCCTCATGGGGGAATGCATCACCAAAAAAATATATATATGATGACATGAATAGCATGTATGTAGTCATGGTTGAGAAGGATGTTGTAGTCTAAGGTTCTTGTGTCACACACCTGCTGCGGCGTAATAGATTTTTCACCTTTTTCTCGAGAGACAGATTCCCCAAAATCCTACGGCGCTTAGCACAGGCTGTAGATGCCACCTCTGCCTCGACAAAGGCTCTGCGCGACCTCCCAGTCTTAAGGATCGTCCAGTTTCTTTTATGAGCCGAAGCAACTCCTTTTGATTCCCAGCTGGAATCTCCTTCCAATCAATCCATATGTCCTTTCGGAAGCTCCCTTGTGTGAACAGCACTAGGCGCGAGCTCCACCCTCTCCGAGTGACCACAACGTTATGACCAAGGCCTATTCCCGAAGGCGCTTGTCGCAACTCACAATATCGCGAGTTTGCGAGTCAAAATTCTTGACTCTTCCTTCTGAAATTCATGATATCTAAAATCACAAAATGGGTATAGCTCCCTTCTGTTAGTGCCCTCTATGCATGACCAACAGCTAGGCTAAGCACTAGCTGTCGTCGCAACTTCACGAATTCACAAGTCAAAGGGTTGAGCTCTCATACTCTTATCCCACAAATCCCTGAGATGTGAGAAGTCAATGGAGTGTTGACTCCCTTCCCCCTACGACGCGTGTCCGTCTGTCAATCACGCGGGCCCCACCTTGTGGTTCTGCCACGTGACCACACTCATGCCTCGGCTCTCGTCACTTCGTGACTTTTGCAGTAAAGAATAGGTCCTTTCATGATATATGTGGATAAAGGTGGCCACCCACCTTCTCCAACTGGCCCAAAACATGTTTCTGGCAATTTTGGCAATTTACTATTTTTAGCAGGTTTTAACTTTTGGGGCCATTTTGAGGGTCCAAATGAAGGTTTTTCGAGATATAGGTTTTCAATGATAACCAAAGGCATGATTTATCCCCCAAAATGAATCTCCTCGATGATACCTTTCCAACGAGCTATCACACGCCTAAAACGGAGATCGTATGCAAAAGTTACGACCTCGGGAAGTTGATGCACTCACTTACCCAAACGGGGCCCACATGAATTTTGGCGCTTCATCTCCTAGGGTTAGGGTTTTGGATGCCTAGGAATTTTGGAATTCCTGTTTATTGTAAAAAGGCCTTTAGAGCCTCATTGTAATCATCTTCTTGTGAATGCGAGTAGCCGTCACATCTCTTCTCAGAGATAAGCTGCCACCATTCTAGCGAGTCTTTCACTCTGTATTTTTATAGTCTCTGTACATTTATTTCATTAATAGAAATCTTGTATTACTGTATATCTGTGTTTATGGTTGCATCTCTGATACATTTATATTATATTATTGAATATCTGTGATATCTTTGTGCATCTCTTTATTATATCTCCGATCTCATTTCGTGCCGAAAATAATCCGGATCATTTCAACCTCCGAACCTCCGAATGCACGATGAGGCTCTGATCCAACGGTCCTCCCTTGACCTAGATCCAACGACTATCCATGCTCCTCACAATTTTGCGACTTCTGCAGTCAAGACGAGGTCCTTTCAACCTTCGAACCTTCGAATGCGCGATACGCGCGATGAGGCTCTGATCCAACGGTCCTCCCTTGACTTGGATCCAACGACTGTCCTTGATCCTCATGATTTCATGACTTCTGTAGTCGAGACAAGGTCCTTTCAACCTTCAAACTTCTGAATGCGCGATATGCACGATGAGGCTCTGATCCAACGATCCTCCCTTGACCTGGATCCAACGACTGTCCTTGCTCCTCGTGATTTCGCGACTTCTGCAGTCGAGACGAGGTCCTTTCAACCTCCGAACCTCCGAATGTGCGATACGCACGATGAGACTCTGATCCAATGGCTGTTAGGTTTTCTAACTAATATCTGACGGTTCAGATCGGTCCCACATTGTGCACTCTTCCACTGCTCCCTGGACGTGGAAAAACCAATGGTCCAAATACTCTCATGGGCCTTGGGAATCTACGGTCCTGATTTCTTCGCTACTCACGAAGATAAAGGAAAAGGGTTAAGGCGTGTAACGCCCTCATTTCTTCCTCCAATATAATGGTCGTGAATGACCGTAGACCTTCCGACGGGGTCTCTTCCATCGATCGATACTTATCCCTACACTGCTATTTCAAGATTTCAAGAGAATCATTCTTCCTCGTACAGGGTTACTAAGATTTGCGCCTTCAAATCCTTTTCCAGGTTCTTGGTGAGATTTCTATGAAGGATATCTCTATGGGGAGATCTATCCAGGGTATTCCTTGGGATGAATAAGGACATAGATTTCCCAAAAGTAGACTTGAAGTCTGAATTAGATCGGTATGCATATAAATAGTGATTTATAAAACATAAGCCATACCTAGTCTTCCATTATAAGCATGCAACCACCATTTCTGAAATCAAAACACTACACAGGCAATCTTATACTCAAACCATTCATAAAACTGCACAGACTATGAGCATACATGTCATCATATAAATTTCAAGATGCAAGATGTAAAACACTTATCAGAAATAACACCAGATGTGATTGCAACTACTGAGAGGGGTGCTCGTTTCCACCCAACCGTAGGCTCAATGACTCCCAACGGATTTACCACTAGCCACCCCCAAGCTGAGACCACGATGTTGCGAGACTACGTCTCTATTTTCCAGTGACTGAGAATGAAGGTTACTCTCCTTCTTCTCTGCTATCACTCACTCTGCGTTTTCCATAGTTTTTCCTCGTTCCTCCTCCCTCGCGTCTGTCTCCCCTCTGCACACTCTTCCCTACCTTTTCTCCTTTCCAGTGAGGTTGCGTGTGGCACGGTCCTCCTCGCGGTGGTCAAGCCTGAGGACTCTACGGAGGGCGATTCACCCCCATCCCTCATCACTCATAAGGAGACCTCTACCTACTAGCCTACGAGACATTTAATTCGGGACAACGAGCCACTCTTGGTTCTCCGGGCCAGTGAAGACAAAATACGGTATTGGTTTCGATGGAAGTTAACGCCACCATTCCATGTGCCTTCCACCACCTTTCTTTAGCCATCATGGTCTCTTTTTCAGCACTTTCCCCTCTCAGCAGTCCTGCAATCTATCTATCTATCTATCTATCTATCTATATTCATAATATTATTTACATTCATCGACCTTTTTCATAAGGTCCATTCACATTTCTGAGTTTGCCACAGTTCTTGGCCAGTATAGTTATTTTTACAGACTGGGGGAGATAGGGTGTTACAATTCCCTCCCCCTTAAAGGAACATCGTCCTCGATGTTCTATCTATTAACATGACGTGCATGTACAGATGTAAACAAAATTGGATATGCCTGTTTCATGGCATCCTCCATTTCCCATGTAGCCTCATCTGGGCCAAAATGTTTCCACTGCACCTTGACCTGTGCAATGGTTCAGTTCTGGAGCGGGGTTTCCTTTCTATTGAGTATGCATTGGGGTTCTAGTAGAAATTATCCCTCTGGTTCCACTTGAATCACAAACCAATCAATTATATGGTTAGCATCATGTACATATTTCTTCAATAATGAGACATGGAAAACATTATGTGCTTTGACTGTGGGAGGAAGTGCTAGCCTATAGGCTACAGGTCCCACTCTATCTAGAACCTCAAAGGGTCCACAATACCGAGGTGCCAACTTGGCACAAGCTCCCATTTTCATGGAACTCTTCCTGGGCCTAACTCTGAGATATACATGATCTCCCACTTTGAACTCTCTTGGAGTTCTCTTTTGGTCAGCATAACTTTTCTATCGATTCTGAGCGACCTTCAGGTTTTGTTTTATCTGAGTCACCTGCTGTTCCATTTCTTTCAACATGTCAGGTCCAAAAGAAATCCTATTTACAGGATTACTCCAGCTGACTGGGGTAATACACGGCCTACCATAGAGGACCTCGAAGGGACTCATCTTTAAGGATGCTTGGTAGCCGTTGTTGTAGGTTAATTCTACCAGTGGCAGGTAGTCTTCCCACTTCTTGGGTTGATGCATTACATGCATTCTTAGCATGTATTCAAGTATTTGGTTCACTCTTTCTGTCTATCCATCAGTTTGAGGGTGATAGGCGGTGCTAAACAAGAACTTGGTCTCTAAACCAACCATCAGTGATTTCCAAAAGTTGGAAGTAAGTTTCATGTCTCTGTCAGACACGATCTCTTTTGACATACCATGCAGTCTGAATATCTCCTCTATGAATACCTGGGTGATATCGATTACTTTGCAAGTTGATTTGAAAGGGATGAAATGAGTAGACTTGCTCAATTTATCCACCACTACCATAATGGCATCGTTCTGTTTGGTCAAGGTTGGTAATCCAGTGATGAAATCCATGGAGATGGTTTCCCATTTCCATTCTGGGATTGGTAAAGGTTGCAATAATCCTGTTGGGTGTCGATGTTCTGCTTTAACCTGCTGGCACTCTATGCATTTGGCCAAGTACTTGGCTATGTATTTCTTCAATCCAGGCCAACAAAATTGTTTCTTGGTGGTAGTGATCATCTTCTGGTATCCTGGATGACCAGAATAGGGTCTTTTGTGTAGTTCATCCAGTATGAACCTCTTAAAGTCGTCACAATCTGGAATATAAAATCTGCTTCTGTAAGTGAGCAGACCTCCTTCGGCCATCTGGTAGCCTTCATATTTTACTCTGGCAGGTTCTTGTTGTAGGTACATGGTCACGGTCTGGATGAAGGGATTTATTTCTTGTGCATTTTTTATTCTTTCCTTGACATCTGTCTCGTAGGTACTCACCGCTGCCAGGTGAATTGTTTTTATACTTCTGCTAAGGGCATCGACCACCCTATTTTTCTTTCCTTTAATGTGTTTGATTTCAAAATCAAACTCACTAAGGAGGGCCATCCACCTAGCTTGTCTAGCATTGAGCTTTGGTTGATCAAACAGGTATCGCAATCCACAATGATTTGTCATAAGTACATTTTTTCTTCCCAGGAGGTAATGCCTCCACATTTTCAAGGCATGCACTCTGGAAGCCAGTTCTAGATCATGGGTCACATAGTTGACTTCATGCTCGTTCAATTTTCGGGATTCATAGCAGATCACACTTCCTTTCTGCATAAGGACTCCTCTGAGCCCTTCCTTACAGGCATCTATGCACATGAGGAAGTCAACTTCTGGATCGACGATCTTCAACACGGGTGCATGGGTCAGTAGATGTTTCAGGGTTTGAAATCTTTCTTCACATTTATGTGTCCACAGGAATTTTGTCCCCTTCTTCTGGAGGGCAGTTATTGGACAACCAATCTTGGAGAATCCTTTTATAAATCTCCTATAGTATCCTGCTAATCCCATAAAGGATCTAATATCCGAAACATCCTTTGGGGTAGGCCATTCCATGATAGACCTGATTTTGTCAGGGTCTACCGCTACTCCTTCTTCGGAGAGAACATGGCCTAAGTAATATATTTCCTTCTGGAAGAATTCACATTTACTGAATTTGGCATAGAGCTGATGTTCTCTTAGCACTTACAGCACAAGTCTAAGATGCTCTTCATGCTCTTTTCTGTTCTTGGAGTAAATTAATATATTGTCAATAAAAACAAGTACAAATTTGTCTAGGAACTTGCTGAGTACATTGTTCATTAAGCACATAAAAGTGGCAGGGGCATTGGTCAACCCAAATGGCACCACCACAAACTCATAGTGACCATACCGTGTCCGGAAAGTAGTTTTATGGATGTCTTCACCCTTGATTTGGACCTGATGGTATCCCGACATCAAGTCAATCTTTGAGAAAATAGATGCACCCCCCAATTGATCGAACAGGTCATCGATCCTGGGCAAGGGGTACTTGTTATTTATGGTTACCTTATTGAGTTGCCTATAATCTATACATAGTCTAAGGGTACCGTCCTTCTTTTTCACGAACAGGATGGGTGCTCCCCATGGAGACACGCTGGGCCGAATATAGCCCTTATCCATCATTTCTTTTAATTGCAACTTGAGTTCAACTAACTCGGGTGTGCTCATCCAGTAGGGTGTCCTAGACACCTACACCGCTCCTGGTGCGAGTTCTATCGAGAAGTCTATGTCCCTTATCGGAGGTAGACCTGATACTTCTTCCGAAAAAACATCTATGGGGTGATCTTCAAGGCTTGATTTGTCACCTTCAATTGTTGTCAGAACCTGTATTTCATATAGGGGACATCCCTTTTGGCAATACTTTCTCATTTGTAGAGTTGATATTTGTCTCACCGAGATAGGTTTTTGGATCCCTTGAAGGGTTATCTTTTTCCCTTCTTTACTTACACATTCTAAGGTTTTATGGTAACAATCCAATATGGATTTATGGGAGGCTAGCCGGTCCATACCAATCAACAGATCATATGATCCCAGGGGTAATATGTTAAGGGTTTCTTGGGTGGGGAATTCACCCAACATTAATTGGCAGGTTGGTATGACCTTTGCTATCCTCCTTTTGGTGCTAGTAGCTAACTGTACCAACCATGGATTGGTATGTTTTTGTGGCTGTAGTTTACACTTATTAACAGCTTTAGGGGATATATAACTCAAATTTGAACCAGGGTCAATCAAAACAGACACTAGATGGTTGAAAATCATACCTTCTATTTCCACCACTGAAGCTTGGTGGTCAGCTTGGTTATTATCCAAGGCTGCATAAATTTGCGGCACACTCTTGGCCACATCATTGACGGTAGTAGCTTCCTGGATGTTATAAATCCTTCGACTATTTTGTTGTCGGTGTGGACAGTCTCTCAATAGATGTGCTTCCCCACAACCCCAACATTTCAAAGGTTCTCTCTTTGGGTTATCAGTCTTCACTGATATGGGTCCAGAAGTTTTATTTCTGCTTAAGGAGGGAAAATTCTGCTGGTGCATACTCCGAGTTGGGACGCTCATTCTTGGGTTCTTCTTATAGTTCTTAAATCCTGGGGATTTAATTCCCTTTTTCTAAAATCTTGAACTATTCTTTTGTTTCCATCCTTCATGAGGTTCTGCTCGATGCCCAAACTGTTCATGACAATAGGTTGCCTTTCGAATAGTGCCTTCTAGGGTCTTCGACTCATCAAACTCAATTCTGTTCTGATATTCCTTGGGTATCCCACTGATGAAGCGTTGCACCTTTTCCTTTTCCACCTTGATATAGGGTACATACCTCAACAAATCGAGGAATTTGTTGACACATTATTCTATAGTAAGTTGTCCCAGTTTGAGTTCATAAAACTCTTTAGTCTTTTCGTCGCAATATTTTTCCTACAGATACTTCTTCCGGAAGTACTTCTCAAACCGTTCCCAAGACAGGTCCTCTTTGCGAACCCCTTTCACATTCTTAAGGTATTCCCACCAAATGGAAGCCTTTCTGTTCAAGTTGAAGGTGGCCACTCAGGCCTTCATATTTTTTGAAAAGTCATGGACTCTGAAATACTTCTTTAGTCCAAGTAGCTAGGCCTCTACTTCCTCTCCCTTCTTTATTTCACCATCGAAGGAGGGTGGTTTGGCCTTTCTGAATTCTTCAAATTTTCAACCTTTGGAAGAATTTTTCTTCTTCGGTTTCTTTCGGGAATAGGAACTGGTTCTGCTGCTAGAAGAGCCCTCTGAATTGCTAGCTTCCTTCTTAGAGGAATCATCCGACGCTTGTCCTTTACCTCTGGGGTGGACCTTTTTCGAGGTGCTCCTCTCAGTGTGACCACTGATATGACCATGTTTTTGAGTTTCATGTTCATGCTGCATTTGTCTTTGTAGATCAGATAAACTCTGCAGTAAAACTACGTTAATTTCTATTTTTTTTTCTTGTTCTTTCATCATCCTTTCATTGTCGGCCTTACAACTTTGTAATTCGACCATGAGGCTCCTCACAATATCGACTAGACCTGGAGGGGTCCCTGCTGCCCTCCTTTCGTTAGACTCTTTGTCTCTATTGTGGGAGCCTTCTCCCACTTCATGGTGATTCAGCATACTATGCGTTGATAATTTCCCATGGTTGATCTTCCGCTTGTGTGCAAAAGGAAAAAAGCTAGTTGTTAGTTAATATTTATATTTATTTATAACCAATACATAATTCATATTTTCACATGTACACACACACAATAGGGGTTTTTCATTCTTAACTTCATCTTTTGATTAGGAAGGTTAAGATAAGGGAGTTACTTTTTTAGGAGTGTTCTGAACGGAGCTTCTGCGCAACCCATTCATGAGCCCAAGTAGGCCAAGTATTGTAACCATGCTCTGATACCAATTTGTCACACACCTGCTGCGGCATAATAGATTTTTCGCCTTTTTCTCAAGGGACAGAATCCAAAAAATTCTATGGGGCTTAGCACAGGCTATAGATGCCACCTCTGCCTCGACAGAGGCTCTGCACGACCTCCCGGTCTTAAGGATCGTTCAGTTTATTTTATGAGCTGAAGTGGCTCCTTTTGATTCCTAGCTGGAATCTCCTTCCAATCGATCCACAGGTCCTTTCAGAAGCTCCCTTGTGCGAATAGCACTAGGCGTGAGCTCCACCCTCTCCGAGTGACCACAACTCTATGACCAAGGCCTATTCCTGAAGGCGCTTGTCGCAACTCGCAATATTGTGAGTTGCGAATTGAAATTCTTGACTCTTCCTTCCCTAATTCATGATATCTGAAATCACAAAATGGGTATAACTCCCTTCTGTCAGCGCCCTCTGTGCATGACCAACAGCTAGGCTAAGCGCTAGCTCTCATCGTAACTTCGTGACTTCACAAGTCAAAGGTTTGAGCTCTCATACTCTTATCTCGCGAATCCCCAAGATGCGAGAAGTCAATGGAGTGTTGACTCCCTTCCCCCTGCGATGCGTGTTCGCCTGTCAATAACGCGGGCCCCACCTTGTGGTTCTACCACGTGACCACACTCGTGCCTCAACTCTCGACACTTCACAACTTTTGCAGTCGAGACAAGTTCCTTTCAACCTCTGAACCTCCGAATGCACGATATGCGCGATGAAGCTCTGATCCAACGGTCCTCCCTTGATCTCGATCCAACGACTATCCTTGCTCCTCACAATTTCGTGACTTCTACAGTCGAGACGAGGTCCTTTCAACCTCCAAACCTCTGAATGCACGATACGCGTGATGAGGCTCTGATCCAACGGTCCTCCCTTGACTTGGATCCAATGACTGTCCTTTCTCCTCGCGATTTCACGACTTCAGTAGTCGAGATGAGGTCCTTTCAACCTCCGAACCTTCGAATGCGCGATACGCTCGATGAGGCTCTGATCCAACGAATGTCCTTTCTCCTCGCAATTTCGTGACTTCTGCAGTCGAGATGAGGTCCTTTCAACCTCTAAACCTCTGAATGCGCGATACACACGATGAGACTCTGATCCAATGACTGTCGAGTTTTCTAGCTAAGATCTGATGGTTCAGATCGGTCCCACGTTGTGCACTCTCCCGCTGCTCCCTGGACATGGAAAAACCAATGGTCCAGATACTCTCATGGACCTTGGGGATCTACGGTCACGATTTCTTCGCTACTCACGAAGATAAAGGAAAAGGGTTAAGGCGTGTAACACCCTCGTTTCTTCCTCCAATCTAACGGTCGTGAATGACCGCAGACCTTCCAATGGGGTCTCTTCCATCGATCGATACTTATCCCTATGCTACTATTTCGAGATTTCAAGAGGATCATTCTTCCTCGTACAGGGTTACTAAGATTTGCGCCTTCAAATCCTTTTCCAGGTTCTTGGTGAGCTTTCTATGAAGGGTATCTCTATGTGGATATCTATCCAGGGTATTCCTAGGGATGAATAAGGACATAGATTTCCTAAAAGAAGACTTGAAGTCTGAATTAGATCTGTATGCATATAAATAGAGATTTATAAAACATAAGCCATACGTAGTCTTCCATTATAAGCATGGAACCACCATTTCTGAAATCAAAACACTACACAGGCAGTCTTATACTCAAACCATTCATAAAACTACACAGACTATGAGCAAACATGTCAGCATATAAATTTCAAGATGCAATATGTAAAACACTTATCAGAAATAACACCAGATGTGATTGCAACTACTGAGAGGGGTGCTCGTTTCCACCCAAACGTAGGCTCAATGACTCCCAATGGATTTACCACTAGCCACCCCCGAGCTGAGACCACGATGCTGTGAGGCTGTGACTTTATTTGCCAGTGACCAAGAACGAAGGTTACTCTCCTTCTTCTCTGCTATCACTCACTCTGCGTTTTCCAGAGTTTTTCCTCATTCCTCCTCCCTCACATCTGTCTCCCGTCTGCACACTCTTCTCTGCCTTTTCTCCTTTCCGGTGAGGTTGCATGTGGCATGGTCTTCCTCGTGGTGGTCAAGACCAAGGACTCTATGGAGGGCAGTTCACCCCCATCCCTCATTACTCATGAGGAGCCTTCTACCTACCAGCCTGCGAGACATTTAATTCGGGACAGCAAGCCGCTCTTGGTTCTCTGGGCCAGTGAAGACCAAATACGGTATCAGTTTCTGTGGAAGTTAACGCCACTATTCCAGGTGCCTTCCACCACCTTTCTTTAGCCATCGTGGTCTCTTTTTCATCACTTTCCCCTC
>ML784266.1:428025-485067 GCA_009831015.1 Picea engelmannii
ACACTATTGGATTTATTACACTATTATATATACATGTGGCCATGGCTCATGTATTCATTATTACTAATTGTAATCATGGCTAGAGTCATATTCTTTATACTTTTATTGTATTAAAAGGTGTGATTAAGGTTGACCTAGTCAAAATTGATATGTGGGCTCAATAATTCTCTTGGGGTGCTAGTTCTTGTTTTGTGGGAACCATATCTGTAGAATGGTAATCGCTTTGTATTTTAAGATATAATGTGATAATACAAGAAAGAATTGGTGCCTTTTGTTTGGGATATGGAGTCTAGGCAACAAATAGAACTTGAAAATCGATAAATAAGATGTGACAAAACCACCAAACAACAAGTCTTATCAGTCAAGGAAAGATATGATATATATGTAACAACCATATGAAATGCTCAAAAAGACACAAAAACACATCCATGAAATTATTTCACCCACATAAGACATCAAAGATTATATTAGAGTAAGAGAGATAACCTTCTATTGAATGATCAACCCCTTAAGCTATCTCATTTAGAAGGGGCACAAGCTATTTCAATTATTATTATTTTTTTAAAATAAATATATGTTTGTTGGGTCATACCAGGAGTACAAATTCTCTTTGATATCTCATCAAAAGTCGAAATTCTTACAGTACATTCCTTGCATTATGAAGAACATGAACAATAATGTTGTTAAGTGACAAAGTCCGAAGAACATTCATGCGTAACCACCTTATCAAGAACCCTACTGGCCTCCTCAATGTTTATTAATTCTTGCAAAGACCATCCATTAATGTAGTAAATGTTACAACGTTAGGATTGTATCCCTTGGATACCATCTCGTCCAAAACATTGTGAGATTCCTCCCACCTACCTTCTTCACTACTTCAATTTTTGTTCCTCCAATTGCATGTGAACCAAATGATTTACAACACCCATCTATTTTAAGGTTCTCCCCAATAATAGACTGTCGATATAAACGCAAATGTCAACAATAATCATTGATCCAAGGAGTTAAAAAATCATTTTGACAGAAAGACATTGGTATTCTATAGAATTGGAACAATTTAATAGATAAACAAAATCTCCTATTCTTGAATATTCACCCTATCTACAAATATTAATTCATGCTAGTATCACATGAATTTCACAACTTGAAAGAGAGAGAGACCTCCATTTTTTATTTTTCTTTTATAACTCGAGACTTGAAAATAATTCTAGTTTAGTAAATCAAGGTGAAGGCCTTCAAAATTTGTCGATGTTCTTGGTGATTATTTACATATAATATCTATTGTTCATGAGGAATCTAATGTCTCACTTAGATTGAATTTTAGAGAGTTATTATTTTTGACTACATTACCTTAGCATGATTGTTAGGACCCTATAATGTACCTTTTTGCTCATACTTTTTGCTATCATTACATCCTTTTCCCACTCATATTTAAGCCTACATTATCACATTAATCTATTTTTCCCAAAGGTATATAACATTTCTTCTCTTTGTTATATGTTTAATTCATTTTACATATAATTTTACATTAATTTCATACTTAGCCACTAATCAGAAATATATAGTTCCTAAAACAGTTTGAAGACTGCAGTTAAATTATTGTTGCTACTCGAAGACCACGTTGCTGAAAGTCAAACAGTACGCAACTCTCGTTGCTGAAACAGTTCGTGATTTGCGATGCTGAAACAGTATTTACAACAGTAACAAGAAATATCGCTGTTGACCACGTTGCTGAAACAATCAAACAGTACGCAAATCCCATTGCTGAAACAGTCTGTGATTTGTGATGCTGCAACAACAATTACAGTAGTAACAAGAAAAAATAATTAAAGGAGCTGTTACACCGACCGCAACAGATGTACCTCAAAGTCAACACCATTACAACCATCATTGCTGCTTGAAGACCACGTTGTTGAAACAGTCAACAGTACGCAAATCCCGTTGCTAAAACAGTCCATGATTTGTGATGCTGAAACACACACAACAGTAACAAGAAAAGATAATTAAAGAAGCTGTTACACCGGATGCAATAGCTGTACCTCAAGCCAGCACCATTACAACCACTGTAACAACATTTTGCTACGGAAGATCAGAAAATCCTATTCCAGCATAGAAGATTAGATCAGACCAAGAATAGGATTTGTATGTACACATGTAATTTTATTCTTAATTGTATTAAGAGGATTCTCCTCTTTAAATAGGGGAGAAATCAACATTAGAGGGAGATTACGAAAGGCTTAGCTAGAAAGGAATTATAGATAAGGAGCGTGTTCACTTTGGATATTGTAACTTGACACATTTGACAGATGAATAAAAGATTATTCTGAGCATTTCTTCTTAGTTCCTTTCATTTTCGGGGAATCTTGTGAGAAGGAGAGGGCCCACCTTCTTCACAAGATTCACCCATTAGTTTCTATAGTGTGTTAGTATTTTTTTTATTCATACCTTGTTAAAGCTCTGTTTTGCTGAAACTCTGTTTCCACTGATTGTTATATCGTTTTCATACAATTCATTCCTAGGTAATTGTTAATCATTTTGATTGGTAATTATGTTTACAGAATGAGTTTATGAAAGTGTGATAGTTAGAGACAGGTGCTGAAGATTCTTGCTTCGGGGAATAGGGTCCTGTTCTCTGTTCAGAATAGTTAGTCTTCTTTGCAGTATGCTAAAAGGTTCCTTTTCCTAGGTTGTTGTTTCTTAATGTAATCCATGATTCTTCTGATAATTATTTTCCTTTGAATCTTGAACTCTCCAATAGATAGATTGCTTTTTCTATAATTCAAAATATAACTTCAGTCTGTTCAAAGCAAGGTGTGATTAGTGTACTTTTACTACAACTCTAGATTGCTTTTGATATTGAGCATATACAGTGTGTGATTGCCTTTGAAATAAACAAACTTCCCTGGGTTGACAATTTATGTAACACTTGATTGTTTTAATTAATAAGCAATTATAGTGACCAACATTTTGGTGCCATTGTTGGGGAAGGAAATTATAGATTTCAAAAGAGCTTATGTTCTTTTAGATATATAGATTGCATGAAAGGACACAGAGACCCCAAAGAAATTGACCCTACAGGTGGTAGGGCAGAGGAAGGGGAGGAAGAAAGACTTTTATCGATAAGATTATATCAAAATCTGAATCTGTTGCTCCTCAGCAACCAAGCTATCGAAAACCAAAGCCTCAACCTTCCTTTCAAGTGAACTTTGAAATGGGGAAAGAGATTTGGAGCCCTGAGACAGTTGAGAAACGAACAGAAAACATTGAGGATCGAGCAAGTGCAGTAGGGGAACAAACAGAAGAAACCATGGATGGGTATAATAAAGAACTGCACCATGAAGAATAGGCAGGTCTTGAAGGAGAGGTAAATGATGAAAACTCTTTTTCTACCTTAGGATTTCCTATTGGTGATATTCCTAGAGGAGAAACTCCCATGAAGAATATTCCACTCTTCAACAACATTTTTTCCCCATTTTCCCATTGCTGAAACACCACTCTTCAACAACATGTTTCTTCATTTTCCCATTTCTGAAACACCACTCTTCAGCAACATTTTTCCTCATTTTCCCATTGCTGAAACACCACTCTTCAGCAACATTTTTCCTCATTTTCCCATTGCTGAAACACCACTCTTAAGCAACATTTTTCCCCATTTCTCCCGCTGCTGAAACACTATTTCTTTAGCAATATGTTCCATTGTTAAAACATCACTCTCCAACAAACATTTTTCCATTTTTTCCCGTTGCTGAAACACCACTTTTTCAACACTTCCTGTCATAAAAACATCTTCTTCAGCTCTTTCGCTCTACATCCGGTCCTTTCACTACCTTCCCCCATGATTAACCAAACCCTTGATACACTTTCTCTCATAAATCCAAAGTTTCTCCCATGATCACTGCAGATCTATTATGGACATGCACTATATTTTTCGAAGTACGAATCAAAGGTAAATATGAGGTATGTAAACTTTATATGTAAATACAATTGAACTATGGCTAATGAGAAGATCCTGATTCATTATTACCATTCACTTAAAGTCACTATTTTATCCATAGTTGGGGGGGGAGTAAATATCAAAACTTTATGCTATTATTTCACATGAACTGACTACCGTCACTTCCTTTTTACCCATTATTTCATTCTTTCACCATCATTTACATGCCCTCATATGCAAAACTTACTCTGTTCGGGTGCGGTTACTTAACTCTAAGATTGTGCATTTTACTGAGCTGAATAGCTATGGGAGGCCCTGTTATACGATACAAACCCACCACGAAAACCCTGCTAGAATTGTATCCGGAAGTCTACCTAATCTTTCAGTAGGCAGGCTGGCTAGGTTATTTTCAGAGGCTCCAAGGATTTGATCTACAACAGGTTCTTCAATTTGCTCGGAATCTTCAAGAAGACCATTCTATTGTTCAAGGGGTTCAGATTCCAGTCACAAAGGATGATATAGCACAGGTTTCGGGTCTTTCCATCACTGGCGTTCACTGGTTCAGCCGCAAACACATTATTCTTAATGCCTAGTAGGATTTTCTTCTGCCAGGAGAACAAGTTGAGCCTGAAGTCCGGGGTGTTCGACTTAGCTCGCTGCCGCTTCCCTGGCTGAAAGTTGCAGAGTTTTTCAAGCACTACCTTACTTGTGAAGGCTGATACCAGGTAGTCTACCACCACGACTTTGTCTTGTTATCTCATTTACGACATGCAAGACTGGTGAATATTCCTTACTATCTGCTCGGTTGTCTTAGAAATATGTCGCATTATTGTAAAAAGGCTAAAAATCCCACCCTTTCCCTTACCCATCACCGTCTCGTACAATTACTCATCCAAAAGGGTTTTTCCCAACAAAACCCTCCCCTAAACAATCCACCCATAAATCCTCAGGAAGCTGCTGAACATCCTGAAAATCCTCATGAACAATAACCACAAAACCTTCCTGACCCTCCAGAAATACCTATTAATCCGCCTACAGACCTAATTGATCCAATTAACCCGCCTACCATACCAAGCCCACCCCACAATTTACCAGAATCATCTACTCCTACTGTTCATATCCTTAGCGATGATTCTGAAGCAGACAAACTTGATAACCCTCCCTACCCCATCACTGAGGAAAAACCCACTCGCAAAAGAAAGAAGCAAACTACTACTTTTCCTTCCTTTCTACCAAAAAAACAAACAAGGGCTTCAACAAAAGCAGCCACTACTTCCACCACTCTAAACCCCCAACCCATTTTGCTAAAAGCCCATAGACCTCCACCCTCCCAAATCTCATAATTTTTACCTATTCAACCTAGGGGAACTGAAACACAAGAACCAGAGGCCCAAGGTGCTGCGATTTCATTCTCTTTAAATCAAGTAGCTGAAACACAAGCACCAACTACTCATTCAGTAGCTGAAACACAAGAACTAGCTACTCATTCAGTAGCTAAAACACAAGAACCAACTACTCATTCAGTAGCTGAAACACAAGAACCATGTATAGCTGTTACACAAGAACCAACTACAACTGAAACACAAGAACCAGCTGTTGATTTTATTCCCGAAATACAGGGATCAGATGCCCAGGGTGCTGCAACACTACTTTCTTTACATCAAGAAGCTGAAACACAAGAATCAACTGCTGATTTTGTAGCTACTCCACAAGAACCAATTATTACGGTTGTGACTGTTACACAAAAACAAGTCACCCCTCTTGATACACCCATGACATATCAACAACCAGAACCAACAATGGCCTCTCTCTTACAAGAGAACGAGTTCCTAAGATCCGAACTGGAAGCCTACAAGCAATAGCTGGTAATGGTAAAGGAAGCCTATGATAGGGAACTTAAATTGTATACCTTAGCTCGCATATCGGCCATGACAGAGGAAAACACAAAAGATGATCAGTGTAGAGAGTATATGTGTAGCCAATGTGGGAATATTTATTATCAAGTAGGCTACAAAGTGGTTCAAATCCCAATGCCTGGAGCTTCCCCTACACCTATGAATTTTGCAGTTAAAGAAGAAGAACACCCTACTGTTACACAAGAACCAGTAGGACCTTCAAAAATTCAAAAAAATGAACCCTGGTCTACAACAACTACTACATCTGAAGCTCCTGTTTTCATTAGCAAAAGTGTTCAAACTCTGCCTATTGATGAATCTGCCCCTCCTGGCAAGATCAGTACCCCTAATTGTGTGGAACAAGACACTCAGACTCTACCTTAGCCTACGACCTGCGATGCCGAAACACAAACTCAACCATGGAATGAGCATGTAATGATGAACAAATGGAACAAGGAGTCTTCTATCACACAGGACAAAAATTTGCAGGAGCACATACTACTTTGGCTAAACCACATCTATTTAAACTAGGAAGATTTGGAGCAAACACACAAAGAATCTCGTGCCCATAATAAGCATAATGAGGAGTTAAAAAGAAAATTGCTCTTGATGTTTGATTTAGTACAAAAATTGTTGGTTGCTAGGAAACCATCCTCAATATTCCTCTCTTTTCCTTATAGAACGAATTACATTTTTTTAGATTAAATCAATCAAGGAAGGAAGACCCTATGCAGTGTTCAAACCAGAAGATTTTGTTAAAACATTTGCAGAAGCCTCTACTATTGATCAACATCTACTATGTGAAGTATATCTTTATAATGAGGCCATCCCTGAGAATAGACAGCTTAACCTTAACCCTCTTGTTGGTGATATCCAGATTCGGGCACTTGTCTCCTTCCTTACCAACCAGATTACGTGGAAGAATGATTTTCTAGCTGCCAAGCACAATGAATATAACCATCTCCTCTGGATACGGCCAGAACCACAGAACGCTGCCACCTTTGTTGCTGAATATTATCAATTTTTGAAGAAACTAGGGATGACTCAATACATACGACAACTACACGAAACAATACTTCAGGATTGTCAACAGTTTATTAAATACACAGAGATTGCTGCCCTAAAAGCAAATAACATGTTTTGGCAACAATCTTCTGAGAAAAGGCAAGAACACAATCCCTTTAGTCCTACCAATCTTGAGACAACAATCTCCCGGGTACCTAGTTACATCAAATGTGTCCAGCAATGCGCTGAAAAATGGATAGGTTATCAGTTCCATTTTCCCATTCTGTGGATGCCAGCAGAGAAGTACCAAGTTCATCATAAGTTGCCCAAGAAGGTTGAAGCAGCAGCCTGGCAAAGGCTACAACAGGTTCAAGGATTCAGAGCCCCAACAGACAACACTTTCTACAGCTACTGCTTAAGTAATTTGCATGCCCAGAGTCGATATCCGGATTCTAATTCAGATTGAAGTTGCCTGAGGACATGCAACCTTTTTAGTTGGGGGGGATGTTAGGACCCTATAATGTACCTTTTTGCTCATACTTTTTGCTATCATTACATCATTTTCCCACTCATATTTAAACCTACATTATCACATTAATCTATTTTTCCCAAAGGTATATAACGTTTCTTCTCTTTGTTATATGTTTAATTTGTTTTACATATAATTTTACATTACTTTCATACTTAGCCACTAATCAGAAATATATAGTTGCTAAAACAGTTTGAAGACTGTAGTTAAATTATTGTTGCTTCTCGAAGACCACGTTGCTGAAAGTCAAACAGTACGCAACTCCTGTTGCTGAAATAGTCCGCGATTTGCGATGCTGAAACAATATTTACAACAGTAAAAAGAAATATCACTGTTGACCATGTTGCTGAAATAGTCAAACAGTACGCAAATCCTGTTGCTGAAACAGTCTATGATTTGCAATGCTGCAACAACAATTACAACAATAACAAGAAAAGATAATTAAAGGAGCTGTTACATCGGCCACAACAACTGTACCTCAAAGTCATCACCATTACAACCATCGTTGCTGCTTGAAGACCACGTTGCTGAAACAGTCAACAGTACACAAATCCTGTTGCTGAAACAGTCCATGATTTGCGATGCTGAAACATACATAACAGTAACAAGAAAAGATAATTAAAGAAGCTGTTACACTAGCTGCAACAGCTGTACCTCAAGCCAACACCATTACAACCACTGTAACAACATTTTGCTACAGAAGATCAGGATATCCTATTCCAGCATAGAATATTAGATCAGACCAAGAATAGGATTTGTATGTACACATGTAATTTTATGCTTAATTGTATTAAGATGATTCTCCTCTTTAAATAGGGGAGAAATTTGCATTAGAGGGAGATTACGAAAGGCTTAGATAGAAAGGAATTATAGAGAAGGAGCATGTTCACATTGGATATTGTAACTTGACACATTTGACAGATGAATAAAAGATTATTCTGAGCATTTCTTCTTAGTTCCTTTCATTTCCGGGGAATCTTGTGAGAAGGAGAGGGCCCACCTTCTTCACAAGATTCACCCATTAGTTTCTATAGTGTGTTAGTATTGTTTTTATTCATACCTTGTTAAAGCTCTGTTTTGCTGAAACTCCGTTTCCACTGATTGTTACATCGTTTTCATACAATTCATTCCTAGGTAATTGTTAATCATTTTGATTGGTAATTCTGTTTGCAGAATGAGTTTATGAAAGTGTGATAGTCAGAGACAGGTGCTGAAGATTCTTTCTTTGGGGAATAGGGTCATGTTCTTTGTTTAGAATAGTTAGTCTTCTTTGCAGTATGCTGAAAGGTTCCTTTTCCCAGGTTGCTATTTCTTAATGTAATCCATGATTCTTTTGATAATTATTTTCTTTTGAATCTTAAAATCTGCAATAGATAGATTGTTTTTTCTGTAATTTAAAGTAGAACTTCAGTCTGTTCAAAGCAAGGTGTGATTAGTGTACTTTTACTACAACTCTAGATTGCTTTTGAGATTGAGCATATATAGTGTGTGATTGCCTTTGAAATAAATAGACTTCCCTGGGTTGACAATTTATGTAACACTTGATTGTTTTAATTAATAAGCAATTATAGTGACCAACAATGATCTTTAGTAAGAATGTCAAATCTTCATAGTCATCTCATTCAACACCCATATGGTGTCTTAGAAAGTGAAACTCTTAGTGGAAACCTTAACAAAAATAAGTGGAACAACAATTCCACAAGTGAAAATAAGCTTTGCCTACAATTTGTTCAAACCATTGTAGAACATCTTTGCAAAATCCAACAATGGATCTCTCTCTCTCTCTCTCTCTCTCTCTCTCTCTCTCTCTCTCTATATATATATATATATATATAAATGAAAAATAATCAAGCACTAATGTTTGTTTGCAGGCCAATGGATTTTTTTCTAATGAAAAAATGTTTAGTGTAGTCCTCAAAGGCCCACATAATATATGGCATGCATCCATATCAAGTAGAATTTTCTAACTAGATTATAACCATTGGTTCACATAAAAATGACCATAACTTGAATGTGTCATTTGCACTTCAAATGATAGGCCATCCCTTCGAGAAAAACATGAAATGAATATAATATTAGCATCATGGCTTTCACTCCATACATAGTAGGCATTGAACATAGAAGTTTTATATTTCCATATCATGATTATAATTGTTGTATTTGGATCACCACTATGTTGTTTCCTTATGGACCCATGTAGCATATAACTCCCACTTTTTACTCAATAGTGGTTTTTATATTCTTAAGAAAAGAGATGATCATGTAACCCAAAACAAATATAGTGGGTACTCCCATAAATTCACCCTTTCTTTCATGTTAGAGCTATTATAGAGACATTAGCATAAACATGGATGACAATTTGGGAGAAAGTGATATAACAGATGGATTACAAGTGTACTCATTAATAGCTCTTACAATGTAGGTGATGAAATCTATCCCCTTTATGCCAATAGAGGCTTAGAAAGGTACTTAAAACAAAATATCTTGGTGTTTCTAAGAGAAAAATAATTTTCTTCATGTTAGTAACTTTGTAGTTTCCAACTAAGAGAAAACATGAAGTTCCATTTCATGATATCATTATTTTTTAATAGACAGATGGGGAAAAATTGGTCCTATATCTCTTAATGCATGATTCAACAAAGTTGGTCCTTTGTTGTGACCTACTAGATTTCCTATGATTCCAAAAACATTAGTATCTCTACCCAATTTCTTTATCTTCTATTTGGTTAATATATCCCCCAATACTAGTTGACCTGAAGTTGATTCCTTCCCTACTCCAAAGGAGCCAAATGTAATTTATCCCCCAAACTTTGAGCAAAGAATCCAACTAATTATCCCTTTGGTAGAAATCATTGATGCAATAATGGAAACTTGAGAATGAGAAAACATTTGAAAACCCCAAGTGTTGTTGGGAAATAATACCCTACGGACTAGCAAGCTAGGGCTAGGCTTGCATGCAGATTTTGACCTTTAAGAAATGACCTTTTAACCTACCACCCAAAACTTAAACCCCTCTTTCAAGACACGTACATGGAAAGGAACTACTAACCTTTTTACTGATGTTTGGTGTAGATCCTCCGTTGCGCTTTGCTCGCTGACTTGCGCTGCTCCTTCCAATGTTAACTTGCAATCAAGACAAAACACTACGCATGCATGCTATTTTTCTACTTGAGGGTTAGAAATTAAGCATAAATTACATAAATCACATATAACTCATGCATTGGGACGGGAAAAGTATTCTTTTATTAATCTCAAGATGAATCCACTTACAATAATTGTTGAGATCGACCACCGCTCCTTGATCCTGATCCTAGGCTCCTCCTCTTCTTTTGTCCTCCAACTGCTTTGCGTTAATTCTCCTTAGGCTTGAGGAAAGGCTAAAGGGTTTGGACAAATTGATTTGGCAAATGGGCAGAGTTTCTTCGCTATAATTTTCCTCCCCAAAATAGTACCCCTACCCCTTCTTTTATAGGCTAGAAGGAGCTAGGGTTTTGGACGAACTCTCGACCATGCATGGCCAGGAGTTTCAGTTAACTGACCCATAGCTTTTTGTCCCGTCGGAAACTTTCCTGTTTTTGTGCTTTGTTAGGTAAACACGGGCTGTAGTAGGCCTGCCAGCGTTCACCCGCGTGCAGTAGTGAGTTAGGGCGCGTGTACCTTTCCCCAGAGGATTTTTAAAGAGGTTGTTCAACAGATGTTTTGGCAATGAAGGGATATGAATTGGCCTGATGCCAGGTAATCATGTATGGTGCAATTTAGGGTTATAACACCAAGACACATTGGTAACATTATGATTTGAAACTATGATCACAAATTCTCGATTTCTAGATTTATTTCTTAAATTTGACATTTTACATTGTTTGAAAGTGGCATTAATTCTTCCCTCTATTACTATAAAACACTAATCATTCTACTCATACATTTGAAATATTAGTCATTCCTCCAGAACAAAAAACAAAATTTCAAAACATTTTCCCATTAAGCTCAAACTGCTACAAAACCATTTTACGGATCCTGCTAAACTGAACATGCATATAATTAAAATGCGTACACTCAAAGAATGCATATTGAGAAAATCATGGCCAACTATAAGGACTTCAAGGTAACATGTAGAGGTTGTAAATATGCAGTCTCTCTGTATGTGTTTCCTTCATATGCTTATGGACAATTCTTAATTTGTAAAGGCGATTTAGATTCTTGCCTGATTTGGGCATTAAAATCTAACATTACCACATCAACATTGTAACACTAAAATCACAGAGTTATGATTATAGTAATAGTATCTGCACACACACCTCTCTTAATCAAATAAATGACATGCCTAGAATTTCTTTGCTCGAATGTTCCCAGCCATATCCATTGAAAATATTTTCATCAACTAATGATTCTTGTGATTAAAGTTCAATATTTGAGCATAAGAAATTTTTCCCAAAACAACAATCCTTAATGAAACAAGAAACAAGTTTCAACTTTGTCATTATTGACATTAATGCATCCCCTAAAATTGTTTGGAAGTGAATTTTTCTTGTTTAGTGGAGAATAATGTGAATGAATACAGAACTTAAGTAGCAAATGAACCACCAAAGGAAACACATGTTCCTAACCATTAGGCCAACTCAAGTTATTAATAATCAAAATCCAAACAAAGATGAGTTTTAAAATTATCTACAAACTACAACTAACTACAACAAATTAGGTCATTTCATTTTGGATATATTTATTTTTCATCATAGAGAACGTGTGCAATCAAAATAATTAAATATAAAATTTCAATAGTACTTAATACTAATATTACATGTCAAATATAAATGTATGCATAAATACCAGATTTGGAAGGAGATAAAACATCCATCCTCTTAAAGAAGACTTATTTGGTAATTATCGAGTCAATGTTTTTACATGCTTTACTTTAATGAGATTCACTTCCTATTCTTACAAGGTAAATTTTGTTCTTCCTTTTAGCCTCTTTATATTGGAAATCAACATGGATTTAGAACACAGATTTAGGATAGGACCGAGAGATGTTAGACCTTGAGAATTTCATCTTCAAAAGCTCGATGACAATTCACTGAGATATTTGATCAGTTTAACTATGCTAAGAAATGTTCTCCATGAACAATCTGGTAATTACCTCGTTCGTCATGACAACCTTCAACAACTCCTAGAGCCTTACAAAGAAAGTTTTCGATATACTTAGTTAGTCTGCAAGAAGTATCTATATGGCCCCTTAGCAAGACGTTTGGTCTTGAACTCAAGATTAGTGGAACTGATATTTGAACATGTGACAAGCATCTCAAAGTTTAGACTATTCTGATCTCAAATAATAGTCTAATGTTACACACTTGAATTGATATCAATGGATGTAAATATCTCAACTAATTTTGATCACAAATTCTTGATTTCAAGGACATCATTTTTTTTTTAAATAAATATATGTTGTTGCAAGGGCGACGAATGTAAATATTATTGCGACAAATTAGCTATACTATAGACGAATTTTTTTCGTTGATAGTATAGCTAATTCATCGCTCTTGTGATGATATCCTTTTCGTCGATAATATATCTAATTTGTCGCAAGAATCTTTACAGTTGTCACTCTTGTGACGATATCCTTTCCCTGTCGCTCTTGCGACGATATCCCTTCTTTGTCTCTCTTGTGATTAGACCTTGACAATTTCATCTTCAAAATATCGATGAACATTCACTAATATATTTGATCATTTCGACTATGTTGAGAAATTTTCTCCATGAACAATCTGGTAATTACCCTGTTCCTCATGATAGCCTTCAGCAAATCCTGGAGCCTTACAAAGAAAATTTTTGATATACTTAGTTAGTCTGCAACAAGTCTCTATATGGCCCCTCATCAGGACACTTGGTCTTGAACTCAAGATCAGTGGAACTGATATTTGAACATGCGACAGGCATCTCAAATTTCATAATATTCTAATCTCAAATAATAGTCTAATGTTACACACTTGAACTGATATCAATGGATGTCAATCTCGCAATTAATTTTGATCACAAATTTTTGATTTCAAGGACATCAATGTTTTTTTTTCTTAAATAAATATATGTCACTACAAGACCAACACATGTAAATATTCTTGCGACGAATTAGCTATACTATCGAAAAATGTTTTTTGTCGATAGTATAGCTAAATTGTCTCTCTTGCGACAATATCCTTTTCCTCGATAGTATAGCTAATTCATCGCAAGAATATTTACAGTCGCTACTCTTGCAACAATATCCTTTCCTTGTAGATATTGCAACAATATCCCTTCTTTTTCGTTCTTAGGACGATATCCCTTCTTTGTCTCTCTTGCGACAATATACCTTCTTTGTCGCTCTTATGACACTATCCCTTCTTTGTCGCTCGTGTGACACCAAATGTTGGTTGTCTTTATTGCGATAACCAACGTTGGTCTTCGGACTTGCAAAAACTTCCTTGGGTTTTCTCTCTTGTGATGCTTTTTCAGGTTCATTGCAGTTTCCATGACTCATGAAGCAATGTTTGGGAGACCCAAGATTCATCACAATATCCATGACATAAAGTCACAAGAGCGTTGAAAGAGTCATTGCAAAATGACCCAAAATGCATTATAGGTTTTGATCCTAGTTTTAATTCAATTTTCATCTCTCCCATATCCCCTTTAATCCCTTTTAGCTCTGAGAATGTCTTTTGGAATAAGTCCTCATATTCCCGCAACAGGCTATGTATTTCTTGGCTAGTTTTCTCATCCCAGTAATATCCTACCACAACTATCTTGGGTTGCTCAGTAGTTCCTATGTTGAATTTTCATAACCTCAATGGATGATTATACGAATTATCAGTTTGACTGGGTATGGTGTTATATATTTCTCTCCTTCCTTCTGTTTCCTTAATGGATAAGTTTTCCAAATCCTTATCGATCTTATATCATTCTATAGGTTTCTTGTTCATTTCTAGGTGAAGGTTAGACTGAAGCCCTTGAATATGATTGGAACATACCACTGATTCTGATTTCCATTTACGAACATTGGTAAAAAGCAATTTTTTAATTCTTTGCAGGACTATCTTAAGCTCAGGGTACTTACTTGTAAAAGAGAATTCCTTGCAAAATTGGTCTGCTAACATTTTCCATTTGTTGGTATACCTTCTGGTCTCTTCATGGATGCACTAGGATTTCAAAATCGAACCTAGTGAATGGGGAAATACTTTAACCCACAAGTGAGATGGTATTTTCACAACTTGCCAATGTCTCACACATTGTTCAATATGTGTTTTAGGATCAGACTGTCCATTGAACAATTGCGCAACTTAGAAATCCATCTGCATCTCTGATTTCAGTTGCTCCTTATTTTGAAATCTATATCGGATGGCTTGCTTCACATCCTCCTAGTTTTTAATCAAGGCTTTGTGACTAACCCACCATCTAGTAGGGGTGTCTTGGAGGGCTAAGTCCAGAACTAAAATCCTTTGATCCTCAGCTATTTTTTCTTCCATGCTAACCAGAAAAATATCAAGTTCTAAGGTACCATCGTATATCGAATGTTCTCTTACCTTGGTTCCAACCCATATAGATGCTATGAAAATTGTGCATCTTCTTGAAAATATTTCATTTGGAACTTGCTGCCAACTGTCAAATGCTAGTTCTGAATCTTCGTCCATTGATTGTATTCTCTTCCAATTTATTGATCCATCAACAGTAGGATTTATGTACTCTTCTTGCATTCCTGCTGTTACAACGTATAACTGATATAAATCTTATCGTTACATATTGTTGGTTGTTGGCTCCATATATCGAGGGCCTACATACGGATCCAAGGGATGAACTACTTTTATTCCATCTGCTTCAAATGTCATAGTATCCCTTTTTAGGTCAATGAAATGATATTTATCATAGGCCCAATCAATACCAAGTAGTGCAGGATAAGGGTCCTTATCCCCCATGATTTCGATCACCTGAAAATCAGCTACAGTCTTCACTCCCACTACATCTATCTCCACATTCTCCAGTCTTCCTATTGGGAAAATACAATACTGATTAGTGATTCTCAATTGGATTGGGGAGTATGCCAACTGGGGTTTTCCTAATGCTTCCCAAGTATTTTTAGGAATTATGTTGACATCATATCCTAGATCTAACATAACATCCTCAATCTCAAACTCATCTAGTTGGGTTGCTAGTTTAATCTCTTTCCCAGTCCGTATTTTCCTTCTTTGCACTCTCTGAGTCTTAGGAAGATTAGTCATTATTATAGCTTCTAGAGATTCCTCAGTTCTTAGGTTTAGGTATAGGGCATTGTGCAACTTTTATTTCAACTGGTCATTCCCAAGAATATTAGAAAATAATTGAAACCAAAGGTCAAATACATTTTGTGACTTCTGAGGTTGTCTTATCGGGATTGTGGGGTTTCGGGGTGCAGGGGGTGAAGCAGGGAACTGCACAATCTTAGGATAAATGATAAGTTGAGGGGGGTTTTATTCTATATCGGGGCCATGGATACTCTGGAATACTTCGATTTAATTTTTAAAGAATAGCTTCTGTTTCATAGGGTTATACCTATCCTCAGACGTTTCTTTCTAGATCTTAGGAAGATTATTAACATCTGTGCTAGTATTTTCTCCTCCTCGAGTAATGATATTAATGTTGGTTAGCTGTCCTTTTATGAACCTCTTTATATTTGATCTTATAATATTATCTCCTTGTTGACATACCCGATCTTCCCATTTCGAAATTATATCTGGGAAGTCTTCAGTTGCTTGCCCATTGGTTCTGCAGTGAGAGCACCATGGTCGCCTCGGATGAGGACAATCCCTAGCCATGTGACCTTGCTCATAAAAATTGTAGCATCTACTTGGTCCTCTTCCCCCAATTATTCCTCCTCCTAATTCTCCTCCAACTCCACCTCATCGACCTCTTCCTGGTCCTTGAGGGGTTTCATTCACCCTGAATGATGTTTGATCCAATCTATCTACTAGTGCATCGAGTGCTCTACACTGATTCATAGCATGCATGGTAGATGCGCATAACTCACAATGTATAGTATTTGGTATTGTTGAATACTTCTAAATAATAGGGCATTGCCTTGTACCATGTCCATGAATTCGACAGATCTCGCAGTATTCAATTGACGATGATGCTTGATTACCTGGGAAGGCATGATACAGGGTTGGGGTATGGAATGATAAATTCATAGATACTTGTGCAACTCCTCTCGTGGGTCCCGATGAGGGTCCCATCAGATTGTGAGGAGGTCCCATTCCCCTCATATGTGGACAATCATTCACTAGATGTCCCCGTGTGTAGCAATTGATACACCAGACTTGCGGTTGTCCTGGTCTGGGTATTGTCAATTCTTGAATATTCTTTGTCAGTGATGATATTTTTCCTTGTAGTTGTGCCAAATTTGCATCTATTGGGGGTCTAGTCGCTCTTAGGATCCCCGAATATCCTTCCATGGATTCAATCTTCATTGATTGTTCCAAGGCATATGTGAAAGTGGCTATCCATTGTTGTGTTAACCAAATTCATGTCAGAGGTAGAAATACTTGGATATACCATTATCTTTGATGATATTCATAAATTGGATGCACTAGCCTCCCTATAGCATCTTTAAACTTCTGACTATATTACCTTTTCGATTCACCTTCCCTCTACTGAATTTCACGCAATGCAGACAAAGCTTGTTGTTCTCACGGAGGTAGCTTAAACTCTACTATGAATTTTATCCGTACTTGGACAAGTGTGAATGATTTTCCTTGCATTCCTAGAAATCCTAGATCAATATCCTTCATGTACCATTTGAGAGAACGACCTCTCAAGGTAGTCTAGAATTCGACCAATTTATTTGCATCTAGAGTCCCTCTGAACCTCCATATTGCTTCGCATAGGAACCAATGCTGCTCAACATCCTCGTATCCTTTACCCCGGAATTTTGTGTATCGAGTGATCAAACCTCCCGCATTTCCAGCCATTTTTTATATTACTACTCCTATCAATATAAAACATAACGATCTTAGTTGCGATCTATCAGGGGATCCTAATATTCTCCCAGTATTCACACTTACCAGTTGTGACTGACTAATTGACTGTAATGAAACATGAATAGCATAAGAAGGAAATATAGAATTTACCACTGGTATATAAGACACTTGGGGTACGTGTGATTCGGGGCTGGTGCCACTGGCTTCGGGGCTGGTTTCTTTAATCTCGGGGGTCTCGTTCTCATCCTCTGGAGCAGTCTCTTCGGTCGGATTCTCAATCTTTCCTGGTATCGGGGTTGAATCTTCTCTTTCTTCTGCAAGATCCATGCTGGCTTCCTTTTCCATTGCTTCTACAACTTCCTTCTTTTGTCCATCCTCTTGGGGAATTCCTTCTCTCTACACTTCTCTCTCACTTAATCTTTGACTGGCCAGTCTTTCCTGTCTTCTCATCTTTCACAACTCCTCCTTCTTTCCTTCCTCGACTTCTCTCGGTCTGATTTCTCTCTGCAACTCCTCAGACTGTTTCACGACTTTCTTTATCTTACCACACCACCACTTCTCAACTATGGTGACTCTTTTCAAGTCTCTCTTGTCCCTTGAGTCCATTTAATGTTTCTCCCCCATTTTTCAAAGAACCCACTCCCCTCTCTTAGGCCATGATTCCACCCCAAAATAACCCCACCCCGAGTGAGGGTGTTTAGGCTACCATCTCAATTAGGGCAACAATCAACATCCCCTTCTCCATCTAGAATACCTTAATCCATAGGGGTATTTCCCTTAGTAGTATTCCCCTTGCACCTTTATTGAAATCCATTTCTTCCTATGAAAAGTATTGATGGTTCACAACTGCAAATTCAATAATGTATTCTTCCAAAGTTGCATTGGCCCAGAAATTGTCCGCTCGCGTTACCGGACGATCTGGCCGATGAAGCACTACGATATTTTTTGTATCCCAAGTACAAGTCTTATTGAATCTTTCTTGGAATTCCAGAGCTTCTTGGAGCCTATCTATCCAGTGGAATAGTTCTTCTATAAATTTAACCTAGAATATCTCGTACAGGTCGCTCAATCTTTCTGAGTAAAAGACAATCTCTCGTTTATATTTCATATATTTACTTCACAACTCCTCTTCTTTCCATATGAAGGAGTCATAGTTTTTATCCCACAAATGGTGAATATCGGATCGGTGAATCAATGGAAGCATTCTCCCTATAGGTTTCCTTTTAATGCAGGTCCCGAAAACATAACCATTTTGTTGGCGCAAAATTGATCAGACCAGGGTCCTTCATAGGTTACCAACAAAAGGGTACTGAGTAGTCTAGAGCACTGGAATTTTCATTTTCTCTGGAGAGAAGAAGTCTCACCCGAAGCACAACCAAGACAAGAAGATAGGGAAGGATAAGGAGAATACTTAGGTAGATCTCAAGAGTCATCAAGATTCAACCTAGGCTTGCACAAAATGAACTAACAAGAAGATGATATGAACTTATTCATAACTAATAGTAAAGACAATAGAGTTGGGAAAACATTTGCAAACAAGCTATAACATATTGATCTTATCAGAAATGAAGAAGTAAATTAAAATGACAATTCATAGATATAGACAGAGAATTACACAAAATATTTCAAAATTTTTGGTTCTTCCATATATTGACATCAAAATGGTTTCTCAGATACAATTCAACATATACAGACACTGCTTGGTCTTTCCAAAACTAACAAAAAATATATACTACTGAGAAACAAGGCTATCCCTGGCCCCTTTCTTTCTCGGTATTACAATAAGTCATTAATATGTTACAATCTTTTCTATCTCCGAGCTCATTCTTCAGAACTCTATCTACCCTTTTCCCAAGATGGATATTAACTACAATAACAAACATAAATGGAATTGAATGATAATCCCATGAACCCTTTACAATCATATACATATCGTATATATAAGCTAGTTGGATTTAAAATTATTTGTTTCTTATTCTTGTTGTAACCTCTTTCTTTGGGCTGGTGTTGTGTTGTCCCTCTAACCATTTTTTGTTTCTTTCTCCATTCCTCTATCCATCTCTCTTGTTAATTTCACAACTTGCTAACCAAAATATGGACTGTAGTATTTCTTACGCATCTTATATTAACAAAACTAAGGGCCCAACACCTCTCTCTCCCCCACTTGATCTATTTTCCTCTATCTAACCCCCCTTCCTCTCCCTCTGTCTCTCTACCCCCCTATTTTTCTCCTTCTCCCTCACTTTCACAGACTCTCTTTTTCTTCCTCTCTCCCCCTCTCACTCTCTTTCTTCCTCCCTCTTCACCTCGCCTCTCCGTCTTCCTCTCTCCCCCTCTCACACTCTCTTTCTTCCTATCTCTCCACCTCCCATCTATGTCCTCCTCTCTCTCACTCTCACACTCTCATACACACTCTCTCTACCCCCCTATATGTATTCCTCTCTTTCCCTCTTAGACTCTCACACACTATAAAAAGTTTGGTACATCGCAAGGAAAGAAATGGCCAAGACCTAGACATGTCAAGACCTAGACCTAGACATAACAATAAAAATACATGGTAAGGAATGTCAATATCTATTCCTAGACCATATACCATGACCTATACGATGACCATGGCGTATACCATGAAATAGACCTAGAGCTAGACCTTGACCATGAAGTAGACCTAGAGCTAGACCTAGACCATGAACTATACCACAACATAGACCTAGATATATACCATGACCATGAACATGACCATGATCTATACCATGACCTAGTGCTTGACATAGACCATGACCTAGACCCCCCTAACTCCATCTAATCCTAGGAATAACCTATACTCGACTCTTAACCCCCTCCACACCTGGGCCCTAAGTGAATTATGCCATTTCCTATAACTCTTATTGCAGGCCCCATAACCCTTGCACCCACATATTGGTTCTCTAACCATTGCTCTATGCTTCAAAACACTTTCAATCCTAATCCCTTAGGTCCTAGTTATCCCCAAACCCTTATACATATTTATTCATAAAGTTGTTTGGTATACAATAAATTATATATTCGTTGCACTACTATCACACATGTGATTTTGTGACTTGAAATCCTTGGGGTTGAGTGTACTTGACACTCATCCCTCACCAACAGGTACACATGCACGTTCCTAGAATGTGCACACACTTTAGTGTGCATGAACGCGCGCACATTCCTACTAGGAAGTTTTATGTGCCAAACACACTCCTCAACCTCATCTATCTAAAAAAATAAAAAAATACCAACATTTGCATGCAAAAATAACAAGAACAAAAGTGGTTTTATTATTTTTGTTTTGTTGTTTAATTCATAAACAATTTTGTGCTATTGGAAGATAATTGTTGGAAGAATTGGAAGACAAATTTGCCCAATTGGAATTGGAATTGTTAGTTATGTCTTCTTGTGTAATACCAAGACAAATTTGTCCAATTGTAATTGGAATTGTTCGTTGTTTCATCTTGTGCAATACCAAGACAAATTTGTGGTGGTGTTCTTGGAAGACAATTTTTCTCTTTAGACATGGGGAACCTATGGAATCAAGGTAGAAAGTCCTATAGAAATAAATACCCATTGAAAAGGTAAATGAATAAAGAGAAAATGTAAGGTTACATATGTCAAAACATATGATTTCAGAAGAGGGAAATCCAATTTCTAGTGGAATAGATGCCACTATTGTTTCTCCTCCATCACCACAAGAAAAGCGTAGGATTTCAGTAGAGATCAATCCAATTCATACTTCTATTGTACCTCCAATCAATATCTAATCAAGAATTTTTTTTGTGGATGACCAGATGATGGAGCATTTTCTTGGTGTCGATTATACAATGGATGGAATTAGAGAGACAACTGGTGCACATTATTCTGGTGATGAAGTTCCTATGGTGCAACCTCTTATTGTATAGTTAGATGTTCCAGAAACTAGTCATGGGAATGTCCACTCTCCTCCCATAATTGATCCTCTAGTGATTGAATGGGAAATAACTACAATGTTGTTAACTCCACAGCAGGAAGGTCAAGAATGCCAGAATACGAGTTCATCATCCCTACCTATATTGAGTAGTGTGCAATGAAGAATTCCTAAATGCATTCAGGTGGATGAAATTGGTCTAGCATCACTTGAAGGTGATTTACGTAATCAGAATATTCATTATCATTCTTATAAAATCATTAAACAACATTTTGAACCAAAATACGATGTCGCTAAATGTCAATTATTTTTGGCTTTGTTAAAATATATAAGTTTGATTGTTTTTAGGAGAATTTAGGCATGAAAACATTCAAAATTTTAGAAACAAGTCATCATATTGTTAGAAACCTTGTGGATGCTTTTCAAAAAATTGGTAAGAAATATCATTCTAAAGACTGTAATGCAGCCTGATGTGTCTTGTCACAATCAATTGTTAGCAAGATCATAAGAAAACATCATTCTCTCCAAAAAACCTATCATCTCATGAAATGCAATATCAAAACCCTTAGAAAGTATTTTAATAGATGAGATATCCTTGACACAGGTGGCTCAATAGATTTGTGGGCCTTCACTAGTAGGATACATTGTTCTAACATGTAGTTAATTGGATCAGTTAAGGGACTAATACATGCTTTCTGGCATTAGAAAACTAGGCCTTCTTCCAACTAAAAAGATGTTCTAAAATTGAGAATGGGATCTAGGGTCTGTGAACCCCATATTAAACACTTTCTTAACAATACATAGACAAAATTGTATGAGAGAGTCAGGACAATACAAACAATACATAGTGCACTTAACTTGGGCCAAATATCTTTCCATAAATTCAAGCCTTGGTATGTTCGAATAAACAAAATTCGTAACAGATGGGACATGCCCCAAGTGTGGTGGAATGAAATTACTGAGCAAGTGCATCCATGTAAGCGATGTGTATGAATAGGGGAGAAAGGAGGTTTCCTTGCAAAGATTTAAATATGTCACATATTATATTGATGGAGGGAAGGAAAGAAAAAATATACAATTGGTGACTTCCCAAGTATGAGTATGTGACTTCATGAAGGACTTCGTTGAAAAGACACGACAATATGCTCAGCATGTCCATGTGGCTCGATGGTAGGAGGAGCATTTTAGAATATGCAAAGATAAATTTCTCATTGGTATTGTCTTATCAGTGGTTTATTTTGCTGAGAAATACACTCTTCAACCACAAAATGATATTCAAAGCCAATATTATCACTTAGATAAGGTTAACGTAATGGTCCATATCACATACATGCACGGGTCATATATTAACAAATAAAATAGAGTTATATTAAAGGAGTATCACTTCTACATAAGGGATGATTGGTGTCGTGACTTAGCCTACATAAAACATTGCTTTTATTTTTTCTATAATCACCTCAAGGATAAGAAAATACAGATGGATCAACATTGGATTTAGTTACATGGTTGTGTGAACAAGTTAAAAAATGATCATGTATTTCAATGGTTGTGTATGTTGAACAAAAATATCAAGGTACCACATATTTGGAACTATTTAGAGTTTGGGAATGGGAAAGGGGAGCATGATGGAGTAGACTGATGCATCAAAAGAATGTTATGTAGGAAATAAATGAAGTTCACAACTACTTTCCTCATTCGATATGAAAAGTCCATTGTTGAATGGTGTTCTTCATTAATGGGAGAGGGAACAAGAACTGGTGAATACCAATCACCCAAGAAAGGACATGTACATAGATGTTTTTGGGAGGTGGTCGATGTAGATTGATCACAGTGGTATGAATGAAAAAACATATAGGGAAATTATGGATTCCATTCAGCTCGAACATCAGACAATGCAATAATTGAAATATGGATGAGAAAACTCACTTGCTTCTGTGGTCCATGTAGTAGTAATGAATGGGATAATTGTGAATCCAAAGACTGGGTTGATACATGGGATCATGTATCACTCCTTATTGGTCAATGTATAACTATGGAATTATCCCAGTTGGAGGAGGACAAATCAAATATTTCAATAGATTATGATCACGTCTCATATCTCGTACTTCTAGGCTCGGTGAAACCTTATATTAAATTTTGAAAAACTAGCATCAATGTTTTATGCTTTGGTCATTTAGTGGACTCACATGTTGGTACTCCATTTTTTTCATGGCATATACACGCAATAGTTTCCCCAAGAGGTAATGAATGGGGAACTGATTATTGGCTGGCACGTTTCTTAGAGGGAAAGACGATCCTCATGTGATCAAGAACAGACTCTGAAGGCGATGAATTTTCGATTGGGTCGATGATTATTAAAGGAGAATATATGGCACAAGATGAAAGAACACATAAGAAAGGTGGTTATATAATTCAATATTATAGACCATGTGAAGCTATATACCACTTTACAAACTTGGTTGTTGGTACACACCTCCAACTAAAAACAATGCCGAGTAAGCACTCATCAAATTTACGATACTTCTTGCCTTACTATGAGAATGAGAATTTAATGGAGACCATCAGTATTAGAAGTGATCCTGATGGTCTTCTTGAATGACCATAGGTATGTAAAAGGAATAATTGAGAAAATATTTCATATTTATGAATGATTGGAATATTGGCTTCATTTTATGGTTGTTATGGTATTCTTGTATTTTGTGGTTCTTTTTTGTTTGTTAGGTAACTATGTCTAGCATTCCCTTTCCTTTCCTTGCCTTCCTTTCCTAGCCTTTCCATGCCTTTCCTTTCCTTTCCTTGCATTTTCTTTCCTTTCCTTGCCTTACCATGTCATGTCTTGCCATGCCTTGGATTTCCATGCCATGCCATTCCTTTCCTTACCATCACATACCATGCCTTGCCTTTCGATGGCATGCTTTTCCTTTCCTTTCCATGCCATGCCTTGCATTGACCTACATTTCCTTTCCATGCCATGCCTTGACTTTCCTTTCCTTTCCTTTCCTTGACTTTCTATGCCATGCAATGCCATGCCATGCCTTGCATTGCCTTGACTTTACTTTCCATTCCATACCTTCTTTGCTTGCCTTGGTATGCCATGCATTTCCTTTCCTTTCCATGCCATGCCTTTCCTTTCCATGCAATTCCTTGCCTTTCCTTTCCATGAATTTCCTTACGTTTTGTTTACTTACCTTACCTTGTATTTCCTTTCCTTGCCTTGCATTTACATGCCATTCCATGCCATGCATTGGCTTTCCATGCTATGCTACGCCTTGCCTTTCCATGCCATGCCATGCCTTGACATTCCTTTCCTTGTAGTGCCAAGCCATGCCTTGCATTTCCTTATGTTTCCTTGCCTTACCTTTCCTTTCCTTCCCATGGCATTCCATGCCATGTCATGCCATTCCATGCGTTTCCTTTCCTCTCCATGCCATGACTTGCCTTGCCTTGCCATTCCATGACTTTCCTTGCCTTGCCATGCCATGACTTGCCTTTCCTTTCCATGCCTTGACTTGCCAAGCCATGCCATGCCATGCCTTTCCATGTCATGCCATGCCATGACTTGCCATGCCATGCCATTACTTGCCTTGCCATGCCATGCTTTTCCTTGCCATGCCATGGCTTGCCTTGCCTTAACTTGCCATGTGTAGGGATAGGATTTTAGGACCAGTTTTGGGAGTTATGCATCACGTGCAAAAGAAGGAAAGGAAATTGGCACACTTTTGGGAACATTGTGCACAAAGGAAGGCTGACCATTGAAGTCGTTAGGCATTTTGGGTCCATTGACAAGGGATAAGCCCTATTGTAATTGTATAAACATGTAATGGTTTTTGGATAAAGTGGAGTCAGAGAGGTAAGTATATAATGTAATGTAAGAGTGGAAGTATGTAATGTATGCACAAATGTAAGAGTGAAGGGAGATAGAGAGAGATAAAGGGATACAAGAATGGCTAGGGAATAATGTATGAGCATAGTGCACATATTTTTTAATGAAGATCGTAAATAATATAATAAGAATCTGACCATTTTGGACATATCCCATATTGGGTGAACTGCATTAAATGTGGTGTCTCTATGTTATGATGTGATTGTTCTATTTGTTGTGTGCATATAATGAATTTTTGGTTGCTATGAATGTTTTACATGCTACTACATTTCTGTGAATAGGATATAAGGTATAATGAACTAATGCCAAGTATAATGGTTATGGGAAATTCCTTATATCCCTTCATGACTATAGAAAAATGGTTCCTGTAGTCCCCATAGATACCTCAATTAATACTTCACCTTCTTTTGGGTGATGCTAAAAGGGCCAGTATCTTAGGGTTTTGTTGGTAAATTCATGTTGAACCCTAGGTCTTCCCATTGCATGCCAAAAAATGGTTCCATTTTCGAGACCGGGATCTGCGACTGAGGGGAATGTGGAGGCCGAGTAAGGAAGAGATCGGATAGTGGTTAGAGGAAAAAGAGCGTGAGGTTTCCAGAGATCAGAATAAGAACCCACAAATTAGTTCATAGAAGTGGTTATAGAGGTATGTATTTATAGAATTACATGATATTTTCTTTGTTGATTTTCCAATAGTCTTGGCTGAGTGGTTATATAGGTTAGTTTAAAATAACAAAATATTTTTCACTATTGTTCCAAGGAGTTGGACCCCTAATTTGATTCAATAAATTAGTAATATAAGTAATTGAAAATCACATGCAGTTGATTTTTGTCTGGATAGTGTATTAAGGGGTTATATTACTGAGTTTTATATAGATTGCACCCATTCATATCGTGTTTTTGAAAGAGAGTTATTTAAAGGTATACGCGGAAGATATTTGAAATCATTTTCTTCTTAGACCAAAATTATACCATGTGATAAAGGGGGTTATGAAGTTGGAATCTGATCACCCTAGTAACTAGTCACCTTCATGTGCATAGGGGGACTGGGGGCTGGCCAAGGGATGGTATGAGTGTATGAAGAACAGGGTTGCAAGAAATAATGAATAATGAATGAATGGACTGAGAATTGTGAGAGAATAATAATGTGCGATAGAAGAAGAGATTGGAGTATTGTGCTATGGAAAAATATTTCAGTATAGTAGGAAGAGGACCGTGGACGATAGAGAAGAGAAACACAGTGAGGTTGAGGAAAGAGACACTAGCATAGTGCCACAGATCGAAGGAATACCACGCACAGAGGAAAAGTAAAAGGATCATTATCTCATTCCAATAGAAGGAGATCCATTACATCCCACTCAATCCATACTCCGCGTCAAAGCCATGATCCCATGTGTGTCTCTGAGATATGAAAATTTGTCATGAAAACTTGTAGTTAGTGAGGGAAGAAAGGATGAAAATAAAGGTAGTAAGAGTAGTGGAAGTAGTGCAACAAGCCAGAATCAGTTGGTAACACTAACGAATAATACTACGTAGTACGCCATGGCAAGGGTAGAGCCCACGTTGAGAATGATTGTCTTTCACATAGTAGGGACAAAAGATCCATAACAACACTTATTTTTCTATGAAGAAATATGAACCATGAATAATGTAAAAGATGACGATGCGAAGATCGCACAGTTAGTGATGAAATTAAGAGACCACACATTACTCTGGTATATGAAGTATCAGTCCACTATGCTTGCAGGATAGGATAGAACATTGTCAAACATTAGACAATCTATGTTAAAAGAATTCCAGAAACCAAAGTCTAAGTCACAGTGTATTACAAAAATGAAAGAGATTAAGCAGTTGCAGAATGAATAGGTATGGTATTTTGACCAAAGATTCAAGATATTGATGGATCGGTTGACCTTCTAGATTCCAAACGAGCAACGTATGGAATGGTTCATTGTGGGATTGTTACCACATATATGATTCTCATTGATGCAACAAAATATTATGTCACAATCAGAAGCGCTAGAGATTTCCGTGAAATTGGAAGGATCCCCTATAGGAGAAAATGGTGTAGGGATGACTCAGGCTCAGTCACAGTTAGTAGCATTGACAAATCAGTTGCAAGAAATTTCTAAAGGGAAAGAAAAGCGTGAAGAATTCTAGTGTACCACATGCAGAAAAGAAGGGCATCATAAGAATGAGTGTCTATCTTTTAAGGTATATTTGGCTAGAGGAGCCCCAAATCCCTTGGTCCCAGGAGGAGGGGTGTGGTGTGAAATATGAAGAACAATGGGTCATCACATGGCTACCTTTCCTTTGATTCAGAAATCTCAGATCATTTCCAAGAACTTATTTTGTAATTTTTGAAAGTCTATGGAATATGATGAAAAGGACTATCTCGTACTTGATCTACTGAGAGAACGCACTGCAGATGCATACATATTTGAAGGGGAAGATGGATCAGAAGGAGTACTACTAAAATATAATACTTAGAGAGGATACAATCAAGGAGGAAGAGGCAAATTCGATAGAGGAAGAGGATCAATTACATGTTATAAATGTAAACAACCTGGGAATTTGGTGCGAGATTGTTAGAATCCTTGTATAATGTGCACATACTATAGATAGTTGGATCATGTGATGAAACAATATATGCATTTAATCGTGAAATGGTAGGAAAAGAGGAACCATAATGTTTATATTATAGAAGCTGAAGAGCATGATGATCGAACAAGGGTACCTACAATTACACGCAAAGGAGCGAGAACAAGAGTTGATGTGACAAAAAAATGAATTCACACTGACCAGTGGGTCGGAAAAGCAGTAGAACCTCCTCCAAAATTTGATCCTCATAAAGAGAGAGACACATAAAAGAAAGAAAGGAAGGATTTATTAGAAATAGAATGGGTATCATTGACTTTGCAACCAATGTATGATAGGCCACCTATGTATGCAATGCCTCCAACCTATGACCACTTGATGATGTGAAGGATAATTGAGAAGGTAAGTACTCTGAAAGGTTTCTTAAAGAGTTGTTTAGAAATAACGGAGGATGAAACTGCATTGATCACACTGTGTGGGATGATTGACCTGCGTGTGCAAGATAAAAGAGAACCTAGTGCATAGCGAGAAGTTAACCAAATACAATGCAAGAAAATGGCGAATAGGGAATTTTGACTTAATGAACAGGTAGGAGATTATGATATGGATAATATCATCTTGGATCTGGGATCTAATGTGAATTTCATTTTGAAGTAGACATGGGAAATGATGGGAAAACCAAAGTTGATCTAGCCACCAATTTAGTTGAGCATAACAAACAACATAAGATTGTCCCGATTGGAAGACTGACACAGGTGAATGTTAACATTGATGGAGTGCGCAACACAACATATTTTTATGTAATCGATATAGTGGATGGTATTAAACCTTATCTATATTTTTTTGGACTCAATTGGTATTTTTATAACCAGATCTTTATTGATTTAAAAAAGAGACAAATGCCTTCCCTTTCCATGCCATGCCTTTCCTTCCCTTTCCATGCCATGCCATGCCTTTCCTTCCCTTTCCATGCCATTCCATGCCTTTCCTTCCCTTTCCATGCCATTCCTTTCCTTTTCTTTCTTTCCCTTTCAATGCCATGCCTTTCCTTTCCATGCTATTTCTTACCTTTCCTTTCTATGAATTTCCTTCCCTTGTCTTGTCTTGCCTTGCCTTGCCTTGCCTTGCCTTGCATTTCCTTGCCCTACAATGCCATGAAATTCCATGTCTTATATTTCCATGCCATGCCATGCCTTGCATTGTCATTCCAACCCTTTCCTTGCCTTTCCATGCCATGCCTTCCCTTACTTGTCATTCCATGCCTTGCATTGTATTTCATTGCCTTGAATTTCCTTGCCTTACCTTGTCCTACCTTGCAATTCCATGGCATGCCATGCCATTACATGCCATGCCATGTCATGCCTTGCCTTTCCTTTCCTTTCCTTTACTTACCATTCCATGCCATGCCTTACATTTCCATGCCATGCCATGCGTTTCCATGTCATTCCATGCCTTACATTTCCTTGTGTTGCATTGCCTTGTCTTACATTTCCTTTCCTTTCCTTGCCATTCCATGCCATGTCAAGCCTTGCCTTGCCTTTCCTTGACATTACATGCCTTGCATTGCCATGGAATTCCTTACCTTTCCATGCCATGCCATTCCATTCATTTCATTTCCATGTCATGCCTTTCCATGTCATGCCTTTACATGCCATTCCTTTCCATGCCATGCCATGTCTAGCCTTGCAAGGTGTTAAATTTTCAAACATATGTAATAAGCACTGAGAAAAACCATACTTATGGAGATCCTCCAAAAAATGCTTTTTCAAAAAATGGAATTACAATGGAGGGGCCCCAATAGCTGAAACCCAATGCCCAGGATCCAATGTAACTAATGGTTCATCCATTCGAGGCTCGGTTATATTTTTATCGTGAGTTGCAACTCGCCTACTCAAGCCATTTAGGACATGTTGGAAATTTGGTTTGGGGTCATAAAATACATACCGAGCATCATAATGAAGTTCCATAAGCTCATTCATGTCTATTTTTCCAAGGCCCATGTGACCGCACTACCCACAATCTCCCGGTGCAATGCTCTTGAAAATCGACCTCTTGTTCAGAAATTGCATTGTGCCTAACTCAACAAAAACCTAGTTCTAGAGATCCTCCATCAAACACTTTTCTGGGAAATGGAATGACAATCGAGGGGCCCCACTAGATGAAACTTGATGTCTAGATCCAATTCAACTGATAGTTTGTCCATCCAAGGCCCATTTAGAGTTTTATCGCGAGTTGCAACTTGCCTCCTCAAGCCATTAAGGGACATGTTCACAATTTTTTCCCGGGGAATAAAATCCAAATTGAGTAGTATAAAAAAGTTATGTAAGCTCCCACACATATTTTTGGAAAAGGCTCATGTGACCACATTACCCATAATCACCAGACACAGTTTTCTTGGAAATCGACCTCTTGTTCAAAAATTGCATAATGTCTCATTGAGCAAAACCTAGTTCTGGTGATCCTCCAACAAATGATTTTACATGAAATTGAGTGATAGAAGAGGGGCCCCACTAGCTGAAACCTAGTGCCCCGGATCCAATTCAATTGACATTTCATCCTTCTAAGTCATTTTTAGAGTTTTATCATGAGTTTCAAGTCACCTCCTCAAGCCATTCAAGGACATGTTGTCAATTTGGGTCGGGGGCATAAAATCCAAACCGAGCAGTATAAAAACATTTCGTAATCTCTCACATGTCTGTTTGGCCAAGAACCACATGACCACACTACCCACAATTTCCCAACACAGTGTTCTTGAAAATCAACCTCTTGTTCATAAATTGCACTGTGCCTCATTGAGAAAAACCCTAGTTCTGGTGATCCTCCAAAAAATGCTTTTTTGAGCAATGGAATTACAATGGAGCCCCCCCACTAGATGAAACCTAGTGCCCAAGATCCAATGCAATTGATGGATCATCCATTTGAGTCCTAGTTATAATTTTATTGCAAGTTGTAGCTTTCCTCCTCAATCTATTCGGGGACACGTTGGCAATTTGGTTTGGGAGAATAAATTCCAAACTAAGAAGCATAACAGAGTTTCTTAATCTCCCAAAAATTTGTTTGGAAAAGTCCCAGGTGACCACAATACCCATAATATCCCGACACAATGTTCTTGAAAATCAACCTCTTGTTCAGAAATTTCATTGTGCCTCACTGAGCAAAACCCTAGTTCCGGAGATCCTCCAATGAATGATTTTCTAGGCAATGGAATGATAGTGGAGGAGCCCCACTAGTTGAAACCCGGTGCTTCGGATCCAGTGCAACCAACAATTTGTCCATCTGAGGCCCGATTAGAGTTTTATCACAAGTAGCAACTCACCTCTTCAATCCATTTAGGGAAATGTTGACCTAAACCATGACCATGACATAGAACTATACCTAAATCATGACCTAGAACTAGACCTAGAAAAATATCTAGAACTACACCATTACCATGACCTAGACCATGACATAGACTATGACCTAGACCATGGTAAGACAAGGCATTGCAAGGGAAGGCATGGCGAGGCAATGCCTAGGTATCGGTCTAGGTATAGGTATGGAAATGCAAGGCAAGGAAAGTAAATCCAAGGAAATACATGACAAGGCTAAGCAAGGCTAGACATGGAAAGTCAAGGAAAGTTCCATGTCTAGGTCTACATGTTATATCTGGTTATAAAATTTATTGAGTCAAAAGATTAGTTTTTATTTCTTTGATTTTAAATAAGGCTTTAAAGTTATGTTTTTTTTCATGCAATACAAAATAAATTATGGATCAATAGTATAATGAGACTACACCATAATGATGGAACATAAACCTATTTAGTGACATCCTCTTCTATATAAATCCTATTAATTATGATAAACCACATTTCACAACTATGAAGATACCTAAGATATAGGAATAAAGAGAGCTTATGTAATGATCATGAAATTCTCATGCAAGAATTTTGATCTAAGATAGATGGGATAAGTTGTAGAATTACATGCTTAATGAATCCTTTGATTGCAATTTTTAGGTGTTAAACTTGTTCATTTAGTACAAGCATTATTTTTTTTAAGAAGAAAAAAAAGGTATGATACATGAATTCCATTATTTTTTTATTAAATTAACTTGATTTTTTTTTTATTCGAAGTTAATTGACTTTGGAAATAATTCCATGGTGTTTATTATTATAGAGACAAATTTCTTCTAGATGAATTAAAGGAAAAAAAATTCTCTATAACAATGAAAATAACTGTAACACACCTGACCCCCTAATCCTCAATTAGGATGATGGGGTGTTAAATTCCTCTTATCTAAAATGTGTTTTCTCTTTAATTAAAACTCACTGATGGATTCAAATCGCCAAGAGATTTCCAATGACTATAATCATGCTCAAAACTGATCTCTGGATCAAAATATACATCCTCCCAATTTTCCCGGGCTCTCATGGTCAAATCCACCTCATTTCCACATGTCATCCACATGGCACCTTGGCACTCATGCCATCCAGTGTGGTACTGACGTAGCACCAAAGTGACACCTTCCTAAGCATCACTTCGATATTTCTAACCACATAAGCCTACCGTCGTCATCAACGTCACCTTGGTGGAGCACCAAGCATTCAGAGCTGAGAGATTTAACGACGATCCACCTATCAGGTTCACTTCTAGATCCAATGGTCCTCGTGTCGTGCATCCAATGACTCATATTGTGTTTTGCGATTCCAACTAGCATTGAGGTTAACATCCAAGTATCCAACACACCTCACAGTGTAGGAATGGGACCCACAAGGATCCACAACTGAGATTTTGTCTCACCTCCCCACTGATCAACGATGTAGATCTTCTCCATTCCTCTATCATTTTTGACACTCTTGGACAAAACCCAACTCACCAGCCTCCTATCCTCGACTATTATGCCTTTGGACGAAACAGTCTAGATCTATTGGACTATAGATCTGACGATCGAGATTTAAGACACATATCTCATGGTTATAACTTGACAGATTCATTCTTGACACTTGCTACTAACCACAAGCTAATAGGTGTCATCCTCCTCAGCATGAATTCACCTCCTCAGCCATTCTTAAGAGAGACCAGTGACAAGCTACAACTGAGGATACTCCTTGAATGTTCACCGACCTATGACCTATATTTATTCTTAGATTCCTCCCCATCAGAGTGCCTCCATTCCATATATCCAATGCTATCTCTGACCACCATCCCTATGATGAATGGTGGAGGTATATTCACCCTCAGATCCAATGGTCAATAATGAAGGGTGTCCAACCAAAGGCCTGAGCCCTATAGGGACCCACTTGCGTCCCGTCGACCAATCCCTCAGTGACACTTTTCACCCCTTGAACATGCTGGCTATCGATTTGGAAACCCATGCCATCCTGATGTCATCACTCCCTCGCCTAACTTAATTGGGGTTTTATGTGGATCAAAAATGGAGAAATACTCTCGTTTAACAAATATCAAGGAATCTCGTCAATTTTTGGGACTTATTATCATCGAGAATTTCCTCGCTCAACCTCACTTATTATCTATATGTCCCCTAACAATGATAGACATATCATCGACGAATCAAATCTTTCCCTCATTCTTATAGAGGATCAAATAAGGTAGTCCATTCTCAAGAACTTTATTGTCACCGGTCCTCTCTAGGATTACCTTAGACTTAACCATTGTCCTATACCGGTGATGATGGGACTAGAACCAATGGTCCATATCTCGTCGATTACCTCTTGAGAGATATACAACCATCATTATACCACACGTTTTCTTATCATCACCAAAATTTTATAAGTGTTGGCACTGGGCCACTCCTCAAGATAAGTCTTTGTCGATGAAGGGTTAATATTTACTCATCCCCCCCAAATCAATGGTCACAAAATCTTCTGATCCATCCCATATTTTCTTGACTGGTTAACCCACTGATTGGGACTTATTCATTTTCCGATTTGTATAGGATTTGGTCCAGGTACTCTCGGGTTTTCAAACATTCTCAGACCCTAGCTGGTCTCTCAACCTAATGAGTAAGGAAGATGTTGTATATCTTTCAAGATTTCCACAAAATTTTGGGACATCCTTAAGGTTCAAATCCCTTCATTTCTCATAGGGACCTCCCCAACATGAGGACACTTACATCACTGAGTGAATGGTGTTTCTATTCATGTCGTGAAAACTTTCCTCCAAGGATAAAATATTCTCAGTGACATAAAAAATCCATACTTACTGCTATAGTGGGAAAACACCCCTATGGAATACACTAGGGTTCAACATGTAGGAAGATATAACCATCTAAAATTCTCCTACCTTTCTAACTACCCCAAACATATCCCAAATTCATATATGAAGGACAAAGTGAAAATATCATGTAACTTTACCTTTTACTCCGCATCTGGTGTCTATCCTCTCGCGTTTGAAAGCTCCACTGACTGCAAGTCTCCTCCCAAGGATGACTTGCATTCACAAACAGATAAAAAAGAAACTACAAAGATGCGTCTCATATATAAATCATGGGTTAGATGTTAAAATAAAGCATAAATCAAATGCAAAGGTTTGAGACATCATATTTCGGGACAGAAAAAGTATTCCTTTTATTGATATCACAATGTTTACTTACAACAAGGTAGGCGACTGCTCCATGAACCTAGTCCAGGCTCCTCTTCACCAAGCTCCAATTGCACTTCCACATATATTTGTCCTCTCAAAATCTCTCTAGGGAAATGGAATAGGCTTATGATGGAGGAAAAAGGCAAAAATGGGAAATTCTGATGCAAATCTCATAAGGTGGCTGCAATTTCTTGGGGCAAGGAGGGGATGTGGAACGGGCAGAGTTTCACTGTTCTTATTCTTAGCTTTGGAATGAGACCCCAAAACCTCCTTTTATATGACAAAAGGATGGTTATTTGGTTGGGTGACGGGCTATAGGTGGTGGGATAGTTGGGAAACTACCCAATAGCCTGTAATCTCAATGACTTCCATGCAACTTTCTATTTTTTGCAACTTTTGTGAGTATACACGGGCTATAGTGATGCAGCTAGTGTATGTACATGGACTATAGTGGCGCAACAAGCATATGTATGCAGGAAGTAGTGGTGCAGGGCGCGTACATCTTCAAAAATAATGTTTTTAAGAAGAGTTGCTCAGTGATGGCTTGGCAAAAATAGCAAGTAAGAGGGACAAATTCTAGGTATGCATGTGTGGATAAATTTAGTTTTATAACAGATGCCCCCTAATGTGTGAGGTTAGAAGAGTGTCTGATGGCGTAAATACATTACAAAATCTTTACCAATATACGAAGTGAGTGAGCCCAGGACTAGAGTTCGGTAGGTGCCATCTGCAAAAATAAAAATTGTCTCTCCGAGGTGGGCATACGCATGCTCGGGATGAAATAAATCATGGATGCCAATCAAATAAACTGTAGATACATGTCATATAACTATATAAAATGTATCTGTGAGAAATACACAACAGATCTACATCTCAAAATGAAATATATACATGTATAGTATCCATCAGATCCATCAAAAAGAAAATGACGCCTAATGGCTGGAGATGAGGCCTTCAGATCTCAAGCAACAACTTCAAGATCTTCAGAACTCGGGTAGGAGTGTAATGTGAGTGTCTGAATTCACTACCTAGAGGTCTTCGATGGCTCGTCAAGAACAAACAAGAGGATCTTGGTGATCAGGAAAAGAACTTCATTGATTTCGAACAAGGACTTGATTGGACTTTCGGGATGGTCAGGCATGAGGTCAGGAGAAAAATTACAGAAAGGTCAACTCAAGTTGGGTAAAAATTCCCTTGGACAATAGCATGATAGATGATCAGACTCAGGCAGCACAACATTGACATAAGTTCATGATGTAGGAGGCAACACAAGCTCTCCATGTGTTTGGAAGAATAACCAAACAGAGGAGGACATAACTCTATGTAGCGAGAACAACTTCCTAAGGTCATATATAATCTCAAATCTTGATGAACAAACAAAAGGATGTGCTTTGTCCAAGGGAAACTCATTGTGCTTCCATAAAAAGAAAATATATTTCCCGTCCTCTTTTTTTTTTTTTTGTCTTTTTCAATATGTTTAAAGATCTTGAAAAAGAATAAAAGAATGCTACGTTACAAAGGAGGAATGAGTGTCACAAGCATACTAGCTCCAAGTGAAAGGAACACACTAATTCTCAAAGAAAAGAGACATGTGTAGGAAAAGGACACTTGGGAAAATTCCTCCATGGGTCAAGGTGTCAAGACGCAGAGGCAAAGTGCTACAAGGCTTGTGTATAAGGCATGCTTCAAAGGTTCAGTTGAGAGAAACATGGAGCCGACATTAGGCCAAAGACGCAGGGATTCAAATGAGATTAATAAGACAAAATGAAAACCCCCTTGAATGTAATTTTAACGAGCCTAGAGAAGGTAAGATCGATAGTTTTTCATGTTTAGAGAGTCTGAAAAAATGTAAAAGAAGACTCCGTTGGGGTACCTTTTTCAAAGGTAGTCTAGTCGGTTTGAAAAAGGGGTAAACTAGAACCGAAAATACATCTATTCAAAACCATTTTAACAAGTGTGACAAAGAAAATATCACTCGACAATCTTTTCAATTTTAAGGAGTCTCAAAAGAGATTAACTATGGACTCAAAACCTTTTTCTAGATTTAGTCTCCTTAGCCCGAAAAAGTATAAAATCTACTTAGGAGAACTCTCCCATTGAGAATAATCTCCCGAGGTGTACCTCTTTCCTCCTTAGTTTACAGGTTGGAAAAAGGGGTAAAATCATGCCAGTAGATGTTTTTCTGAACCAATTAATGAGTGTGAAAGAACAAGGTCACTCGACGATATTTTCAATTTGAAGGAGTCTAAAAAGAGCTTAACTATGGACTCCGTATGGGATGTTATTCTAGAATGTTTAACGAGTGTGAAAGAATAAGGTCACTCGAAGATATTTTCAACTTTAGGGAGTCTGAAAAAGAGCTTAACTATGGACTCCATGGGGATTCCTTTTTCGTAAAATTAATCCCTCAGGCCCAAAAAAGGGTTAGACTTATACCTGAGAATACTCTTCTAGTTAACCAAAGTTCCTGGAGTATACATTTGTTCGTAAAAAATGACCATCTAGACCGAAAAAGGGGTAAACTACTGCTGGACAGACGTGCCTTCAAGTTTTAGTTTGGCGATCATGAAGGACAATAAGATCACTCGACAATCTTTTCATGTTTAGAGAGTCTGAAAAGGGCTTTAAAGAAGATTCATTTTTGGGAGTCCTGAGGGTGAGGCCAAGAGTGATGACACATCAAACGTATGAGGCTCAATCTCGTAATCAGGATAGGACTAATAAGGACTCCTGATCCTAAATTCATTAACGACGGCATGGATGCCAAAATGAAATAAGGATCTAACTAGGGAATCCATGTAGAGGTAGTCTCTACCACTAAATTATGACACTTCTAAAGAAGCAATGACAGTTCTGTGTCGTAGTTTGGTGGGATCGATCCTATGGCAAAGAGGAAACTACAATGAGATGCAAAAAGTGGAGGTGGACTCTGGAGTCTTAACTTATATGAAAAAATTTGAAAAAATGACTTTTACCAAAGGACCTTTAAAAGTGACCCATCTCACAAAACGTTTTCCAAATCAAAAGTGAAGTGCATCGTAACATCTAGTGAGAAACTCAAGAACTACATTATATGATTTTCAAGCCAGAAAAAATGACAAAAAGGGTTCAAAAAAGTGGCAAAAAAGGCCAAAAAGTCTATAAATAGAAGCTGACAACTCATTTTCACCATCGCAAGTCGAGAATTAACCAAAAAGAGAAAAATACCCCTTTGCTAAAAGAGTCAATTCTGGGAGCTTCGACGGACGAAACGAACTTCTGCTCGGACCAAGTAAGTACAAAATCACCCCTCTTGCATTTCCATACCTTGTTTATGAGTTTCTTTTAGTTTTTTTGGGGGGCGCACTGTTGGCACAGGGGCAGACCCAGGGTTCAACGCTACAACAACGCACCAACAAAACCCTCACTACCGACCCTTTCGGCAACACCTGCGAAGTAGATGAAGTCTCACCCGAGGTAGAGGTAGGGGTGGTTGCAGGACTCTAGTGTCTGCAACCTTAGCTGGGACATAGATCTGTGATTACAACACCTTAACAAAGCACTTAGCAATTATAGTTCGTTAATATTCAGCCTTAGTTTACAGCGCAACTAAACCCTAACAATAGATCAACGCAGTATTTATACAGATTCAATAGATTCAAGTACTAAGAATTCAAACATATATCATATCTATCATTTATTCACGTTATTCAATACTAAGATACCATATTAGATCCTTCTAAGCATACATCAATGCACTAAGCATATAATCACATAGACAGAGAACAACCATAAAGCACATAGCAATCACAACATAGGATATAGGTGGTTCACCCCCACCCTGGGGCTATGTCCACCAACTCTTGTTATTCATTTCTCTGTCAATATTCTACATGCACAGAGCCATGATATCTTACTTCGCGGAGGACGGGAGATCTACGAACCTCGCTAGATCCTCCTTCACTGTATTACAGCACAAAGCCTTCCACAATCTCTTACAATCACTTTCACTTAGCTCTGCAAGTCTCACACAGTATGGACAAAGAAATTACAATTACCACTTGCTCTTAGAAATTAACACTTAACACTTAGCATCACATACTTGTCCCTCCTTCGATCACATAGATCGAACTACTTCCTACATCTCCTAGATTTCTATTTATACATTACAAAAAGGGCCTAAACATGGGTAAACCCATGGGATGACATCCCCATTCCCGTTACATAAGCCCAAAACCCAAAAATCCCTAAAAAGGGGCTAAGATCCAGCGATCTCTGCTTCGACTTGTGCTCTGTCTTCGACAGCCTGTTGAAGTACCAAAAGTAGGTCAAACATGACCAAGGATCCTCAAAACTTTGTCAAGGGCCAACAAGCCCCCAACACTCACCTGTGACTTATCCCATGTCACTCTGGTCTGGGTAGTTGTACTTCAAAAGCCTCAAGCTTGGCTTGAGCTGCTTCGACTTGTTGTTGCGTCAGGGCCTCCTTCTTAGTGAACTCTTGGATGACTTCTTCGTTGACAAGTCCCTCTAAACACTGTTCAACTGTAGTGACTACTTGTTCCAACTCTATGCCTCGGCCTTCAATCTCCTCAAAAAGTTGGCAAGCTTCATCCTGGACTAGTTGGAGCCTTTGAGTCACTTCCATGACTTTACTCTGAATGGTGTGGAACTGCTATTGAGAAATGCGTTGTTCTTGGGATCGCTTCATCCTTTCAACTGTTGACAGGAGCTTGAACTGTGCCTGTACTATTGTTTCTTACTGCTTTTCCTCCTAGAGCTGTGACTCCAGTACCTTCAGCTTAGTATCTACAGTGAGTTGCTCGAAATTCTGTACACTACGAGCACTTAGTTGTTTGCATTCCATAGTGAATGCTCTGATACTCTCGACTGCACTCCAGGCAGTGGCTTCTCTTTGATCTCTCACTTCCTGCATGGTACTTGGCATTGTTCGTAGCTCGAGGTATACGATTCTGTGTTGACGCTGTTGGATAGCTTCTGCAAGTTGCTCTACTTGATGTTCCACTTGGTCTTCCTCCTTTTTCTCTAAGCCTGTCACATAGAAAAGTGCTATGCTGACTGCTTCTTTTACTCCCACCTGCTCTGCGAGAAATTGATCTTTCTCTTGCTGGATCTGCACTTTCTCTTCTTCAAACTTAGTTTGGAGGGCAGCCTTCTCTTTCTACGCAACTCGACGTTGATCTATGACTACGTTTTGTACTTTCTTTAGGGCCTTTGTGGCCTGTTCGGTTTCTTCTTGTGCACAACGAAGGAGAGCTTCGGTCACATCAGCTAGTCTGGGGAGTTGGGTAGGCTCATCTCCCAACTCAGGTTCTTCTGATGGTGGGGGCGTAGTGGATACTGCGCGACTATATTGAAGTTCCTGTTGTACCCCTCTGAGTTCAACCTCGATTCTATCATACATGTCCTCCTTCTTGGCTTCATTTTTCTGCAAGATATCCTACAAGGAATTTGCTACAGTTGTGATGATAAAGTCGAAGTCATCCATCGTGAGAATAGTTTGCACCTTAGTCAAGGTGGCCTTGGATTTCTTTCTATCAAGTGTTCTCTTGTTAGCTCTTGTTAGCTCGGATACAATTTGCAAAAGTGTTCTCAGTGCAACAGTTGATGGACTAAGTAGACACGATGTAACAAATTTCTCAAACAGATAAGAAGCTTTCCATCAATGCAGTTTTGTCCGTGGAGGCACAGTCCCAACGGTCCGATGGCGATCTTTCTTGTCATAAATTCTATTCTAATAGTTCTAGAATGCCGATCCAACAACTATAATGCTTCCAATGGTCATATCGCTTCACCATGGTGAAGTTCCATGGGGCGTTGTTATGATATCCCTGCGAAGTTCCAATTTCACAACTCTTCCTTCCGCGAAGTTCGCTCTGGGCACTTCTGTAACTTTTCGATCTTTTCTCTCTTCTTACTGAGTTTTCTAGCCTTCTTCCCAGTGATCTTCATCTCGATATTCCTTTTTCCATTCTGATTCTTGTCTTCTTTTGGCATAGAAGCTTCACGCTGTTGAGATTCTTTCATATGATTAGAGAGTAACACTTCTTCTCTATCTAGGGTAGGTGCTCTACTCGTCTATGAATATTATTATGTTCTTTCAAATTCATGATCCAAGTTTTTGGTTCTCAGTAGCTTCGATCTGTTCTCCTGTTCTGCAATCAAGTGTGCTATCCTCCTAGTCATGAAATCTTTTAATTCCTTCTTTTTTTGTTCTAGGGCCTCCTCTTCTTTTATTCTGGTCTGATCTTTCTCGATCCAGGTTTTTTCTAATAACATAGTAAATGGAGCATTGTTCTAAATGAATCTAACAGCCTCAAAATCTTCCTCCTTCGAAGCTCCATGAGCACTCATAGATACATGGGTGAGTCTTCCACATAGGGTTATTAGCTTTCCCCTGAATAATCCTATTCCTCCCAATGAAGGAGTCGTATCAGGATTTCCTAAAGCTTCCCAAGTTCTTTCTGTCATGATATTTACCTGTGTTTCCTCATCCAGAACACAGTCTATGCTGAAGTCTCCTATTCTTGCTTATATGCATTCTTTTTCTTTGAAGATCTCTGATAAGTTGATATCTCTATGATCATTTAGGGTTTCTTTCATTTACAGTAGTACAGTCTCTGATTCTATTTGGGGTTTTACCTTGGTCTTAGTTTCGTGACCTTCCTCAAGTTTTTCTTGTCTCATATTCATTCTATCAAGCTTAGCAATCATTCTAGGGCAATCTAAAACTTCATGGTCCATAGCTTTACAAAAAATACAACTAGGTCTTCTTCCAGGGCATTCCTTAGCAATATGTCCAGGTCTTCTGCAACTGTAACAAAGGGTTAATCCTTTTTTTTTCTTAAATTATTCCCAACCTTTCCTGTACTGTGCACTAGGATCATAGTAGCTAACCAGCAAAAAATTCTTTCTAGGATCCTGCATCCATTTGTTAGTCCAAATATTCTTTCTATGCATAGGAATAACATATCTTTCATTATTTCTACCAGATCTACTCATATCAAACCGTCTCTCATCTAACTGTACCCTAGTTTTCAGAATAGGATAACATTTATCAAACATACCTAGATCCATACTCTTGAAAAACACATTTCCACTAATCTTACTTTCAGCAGAGCACAAAGCTTCTAGATCTAAAATTTTTCACTATTGTTACCTTTATCAAAGCACAAAGCTTCGAGATCTTACCTCTTTTCTTTGGATCTGACTTCTCTTCTTATCACAGAGCTTTATAGGTCAAGTAGAATACAGTGCACTAAGGCAACATATCTACACACAAAGCTTTCTGTCTTTCCTTCAATTCCCAGCAATCACAGTTTTAGGTCCCGACAACGGAACCATTTTTTGGCATAGGAGAAGACCCAGGGTTCAACGCTACAACAACACACCAACAAAAACCTAACTACCGACCCTTTTAGCAACACCTGTGAAGCAGATGAAGTCTCATCCGAGGTAGAGGCAGGGGTGGTTGCAAGACTCCAGTGTCTGCAACCTTAGCTGGGACATATATCTGTGATTACAACACCTTAACAAAGAACTTAACAGTTATAGTTCATTAATATTCAGCCTTAGTTTACAGCGCAACTAAACCCTAACAACAGATCATCATAGTATTTATACAGATCCAATAGATTCAAGTACTAATCATTCAAACATAGATCATATATAAAATTTATTCACGTTATTCAACACTAAGCTACCATATTAGATCCTTCTAAGCATACATCAGTGCACTAAGCATTCAATCACATAGACAAGAGAACAAACATAAATCACATAGCAATCACAAAGAAGGATATACATGGTTCACCCCCACCTTGGGGCTACGCCCACAAACTCTTGTTATTTATTTCTCTCTGTCAATATTCTACATGCACAGAGCCATGATATCTTACTCCACAGAGGACAAGAGATTTGCGTGCCTCGCTAGATCCTCCTTCCCTGTATTATAGCACAAATCCTTCCACAATATTTTACAATCACTTGCACTTAGCTCTGCAAGTATCACATAGTATGCACAAAGCAATTACAATTACCACTTTCACTTAGCAATTAACACTTATCACTTAGCATCACATACTTGTCCATCCTTAGATCACACAGAATGAACTACTTCCTACATCGCCTAGATTTCTATTTACACATTACAAAATGTGCCTAAACATGGGTAAACCCATGGGATGACATCCTCATTCCTGTTACATAAGACAAAAACCAAAAAATCCCTAAAAAGGGGCCGATATCCAGAGATCTTTGCTTCAACTTGTGCTCCGTCTTTGACAGCCTGTCGAAGTCCCAAAAGTAGGTCAAACGTGACCAAGGATCCTCAAAACTTGGTCAAGGGCCAACACGTGCCCTCCTAAAAAAGGGAATACCTACGTGTATGTAGGATGTTCGAGGACAACCCATGTATTCTTGTGGGAAGAAAACAATATGCTCACGTGCATACGTGACTATGTCCAAGACAACCCACGTACACCCTCAATAACATAGAAAAAATGAAAATGTAAGAGCTAACTCTCCCCTTGAGCTTGTCATGTGACAGTATGCATGTCCACTGGAGAGAGAGGGAGCATGAGGATATTGAAATTTTGGTCGATGAGAACCCTTCTTCTATGGCCACATTGAAACAATGTGGGTTATGGAAGTTCTTCTGGTGTCCATTCATGAGGGAACAACCCAGGCTATTGAATGCCTTGGTGTATTATTGGCACCCTGAAGTTGAGGCTTTTATGCTTGAGGGGTAGTTGTTGACCCCAATAATTGAGCATATATACTTTCTGATTGGCCTCTCGAGGAGAGGGGAACCTGTCAACTTGCATTCATTTCCCCCTGGGCCCCACAACATCGTCGAGATGATCGGAATGCAATACGAGGCTGACATTGAGAAAGTAGGTTCCAAGGTACAAATCCATAATATTACCAATTGTTGGTTTTATCGACTCCCTTCTTAGGTTATCTGAGTTATTGACCCAGGGTTCATGTCATTCGGGGTTCCAACAAAGACTCTAACTATCGGCCCTCCTGGTAAACTAGAAGGCAATGCAACGCCCAGAAGGTACTACATTGTCTCACCTGAGATATCTAAGGATGGTTGACTATAAGACTCAGGTGTTTACAGCCTAGGACAGAGTAGGAGATAAAGGGTTTCTTGATTAAGGCCTTGTTCTGCAAACTGCTACTGTAATCTACTTGTTCCCAGGAATCACATGCATATAACTCAAAATATAAACAGATTCTAATAATGTGTTTGGTTATTCATCAATCGTAGTCATCTATTGCTTGAAAGAAGTTAGAGATATGAAAACATTCAACACATTACATGGATGCTACCGTGGTTCACCCCTCCTGGGCTATGTCCACAAATATTTGGCTCTTGGGTCTTTTATTATAGTAGTTCTTGATCTCCCTGTGCCGCGCGCTTACAGTTCTCTGCAAAAGTGGGTAAGATCTATGTGAGGCGAACTAGATCGCACCAGGCTCTGCAACCTGCGGTCTAATCCTTAGATCTACTTTCCCTCATATATTTCTTTCTCAACATCTTACAAAACTTGGTTCATAAAATTCAAACCCCTCATGTATTGCCAACAACAATACTCGGAAAAATCACTCAATAACAATCACAATCTTCATAAAAACTAACATAAAATCAACAATGACAACAACAACAACAACAACAACCACCCTATATGATACTTTCGTATCTATATTTATACATTGTGGGCTCTTCAGCCACTTACAGAATATTACCAAAACCCTAACCCTTCTTACGTTAGTTTTTTCTCTCGTGCACATGTTGTTCTTCCTCCAGTTGTTTCTTCCCTCTGTGCACGCTTTCTTGCATTCGCACGTGTTGATCTTTTGCCAGTTGTCACTTAGTTTCCTACACGCTTTCTTTTCCATGATTGTCCTTCTTTCCAATTTGGCCTGGTGCCAACGGGCCCCCAGCACTGACATGTGACTCATCCCGAGTCACCTAATTGCATTGTGCTTCCTCGATCTCCCTAGTGATTGTCTGGAACTTCTCCTGCAATTCTGCTGCTTTTGTCAGTGCCTGCGCAGTTTTCTCCTTGATAATATCGACTGTTTGCGCTGCTACTTCTTCTCTTATCAGTCCTGCACATTCCAACTGAGTCCGTGCTGACTGTGTTCTGGCTTATTCTGCCTGCTCCAGTACTACTGCTATCCATTCCTACAAAGGTTCTATTTGAGCCTGACGCTCATGTTTCCATGTTTGTGCAGTGAGAAGTTTTGCCTATAACTTCTTCAACTCTTTTGTCCCCTTGACACGTTCTGGGATTGGGATGGTTTTATGTTGCTGCTTGAATTCTTGGATCATTGCATTGATCCTTTCCTCCTCCTTGTCCCATTGTTGGACCTGTGGGTCCTCTTCCATCTTTGTCTAGAGTTGCGCTACTTTATCCAGCAAGTCGGCTGTTGTGCTAACCTATTTTTCCAGCTCCTGTAGTTGCATTGTTGCTTCATGCTTCCTCTGGTCCTTTACTACTGGTGGAGTGGTTGGTATAATATTTCCACGAAGAGTCTCAATCTCCTTCTGATACTGATCAATTGTCTGTGCAAGCTGATTGATCTTTTCTGCCACTGGGAGTTCACTTCCTTGTGCAGTAGTTGGAAGTTTCCAAAAAATGTCTTCCACTCTGCATTCCAACTCATTCCTACGTTCCTTTTCCTCCCGCATTTCAGATTTGGCTTGCGCACAAACTGTTTCCAGTGTTTCCTACTTATTTTTTTCTTTCTATAGCTCGACCACATTTTTATGTTCTCGAGATTGTATCTCATGGTCGACACTAACCTGCAATTGGTATAAGGCCTTTGCTGGTATCTATGTTAGGACCAATTGGATCTGATCCAAATCCTTTAGTGGTGTCTGTCCCACAATCTCATCCATTCATAGCATGCTTAGCTTTATGTAAAACGTGGAATGTGGTTTCGAAAGAACTGAGTCGCATTCTCCTACCTCCATTCTTTCCATGGTCCGTGCGCTCGATGGATCTATGCCTTTGCTGCTACTTGTAATCTGGGCTTTTCCTAATTTCTTCAGGAGTTTCCCCATTTCTTCCAGCTCCTTCTGCATTTTATCCCTATGGTGCATTGCATGATCAAAGTCCTATGTGAGACAATCCTAGACCATTTTGACAATCATCTCACCATTGTCCTCTGTGATTGTGTATTCTGGTGGTGATTGTTGTGCCTTTGATTTCTTATGCGCACCTGTTTCTTGTACCACTAGTCTCTTAGTTCCCCCTAGTTCCTGTGTGATGGGGTTCGTCACGGTTTCCTATGCTCCCTTAGCCTAGTTCCACTATTCATTGGTTGGCTGATTGGTTTTTGTTCTCCCCTTCTAGGTCCCTGGCTGCTCTGAGCCGCCCTCTATCTGAGTCGACTTGATTTGGCCTGTTCTTGGTTTCTTGGGTACTGGGACTTGTGGAGGCTGTGTTTCTGGCTGCGGAGCCCCTCCTTCTATTGTTTGTCCCGGTAATGCTCTGGGTATGGTTGGGATCTTCCATTCATCCAACCACTCGTGGATGATCATGTCAATGTCTCCCTCGGTGACGCAATAATGCATCTGTAGCCACTATTTATGTGGGTCCTATTTTGGCTATATTCACATGGCTTGTTGTCTAGCCCAAAAATTGGCGATGCCCCCAAATCACGCGACAGCCTCTGGTGTTATCCTCCATGCTTAGTTGATTTCTTCCTTCATTTCCCATAGGTAAGCTTCAAATATAATTCCATTTTCCTTCTTATGCTTGGCCAGTGGCATGGATTTCAGGACTCGATATCTCGCTCCTCCTGGCTGTGGTGTGGTACAGAAGATGATGTGGTCTAGTTTTTTCCATCCCATGAAAATGATGAGAGTAAGCAGCCATGCATAGTGAAATTCTGCACTTGCTTCTTGCAAGTCTTTACAATCGATTTGGAACAAGTTTGACAGATATGGAGCCCAACTCATGAAGGTGCCTTCTACTCACTGAGCTGCAACTGTGATAACTCCTATCGGTACTTCATCTTTACAAATTTTTCTTAGCAATTTTCATGTTAATATATTTGCTCCCATTTGTGTTGTAGGATCATTAATTCGCTTAATTATAATGCCTCTCGTTCCTCTGTCGGTGCCATATTTCTTCTTCATTTCTTCTACCAATTCTTTTTCCTTAGACTTGTCGTCCAATATCAACGTGGTATCCATATCCCGGATGGGTAGTCCCGTAATTTATGTAATAAGTTCAATAGTTATGTGGACGGGTTTTCCCATCCATACATCCCCTCCATGAGTAACTGCTAATAGTTGTTTGACGCATGCTGACGCATATTGGCCTCTGCCAAAGTGTGGTATCTTCAACAATCCTAGGATTTCGATTCTGTCCAGTCTAGCTGCCCACTTGTGTGGCTTAGTGATAGTTCCTCCGAGAGGGTTCACAGCTATTGTCTCTGAAAAGACTTGTGGTGCAAGCTCTGGATATTTTCTTTCATCCGCTACGTCATGGTCAGAGAACTTGAGCTTCTCGACATGACCCGATAGCTGCGAGTCCACCTGTATGCTTTCTGGTGTGCGAGGTAGCACAATCTCTGCAACTGGTTTCTTTCGAGTCGAGCTCGGTATCTGAATCTTGTCTTCCGATTGTGTTGGCTGGTTTGAAGTTCCAACAGCTTCTAGTTTCTCCTTCGCCATCCATTATTCCAAAGCTTTGCCCATTTTTCCAATCGACTTGTCTGAAAAAGAAAAGTTCAGGATGGGTATTTGTGGAACATCTGGTTGGAGCTCTACTTCCAGGTTTTGTGTGCTTCCATTTATTTCCATGTCTGCTTCGGCATTTTCTGGTTGTCCTTCCTGATGAGTTCCTACTGCTTGATTCTGAAGCTCCTGCACTATTGCCGGCGTATCCTCTTTCATGGTTTCCTCTTGGCGCTATGGGATCTCTTCCTGGATCGGTGTTGATTCGACTGGAATATCTTCCGGCGATAGGGTTTTTTCAATATCAATGATCTTCGGTGGCTGCTGCTCGTTTTCTTCCCATGTTCCTCACGACCTAGTTTGAACCCTAGTTGGTATGACTGTTTGGCCTAGTTCTGTGAGCTTTGGTGGTGCCATAGTGGTGTCTTTCAGACATTTGTTTGGTTCAAATAGCTCGGATAAGCTCTACGATCTCTCTCTGTGTGTTTGGGCTGCTATTTCTCTTTCTCCATTCTTCTTTTATGAATAGACTAATTGTTTTTGTGCTCGTGTGTTGTATGGGTGTGCCATGAAGCTTGTTGAGGGTGCCTCCTACCTTGTACAATTAATGCACCATAAGTGTGGGTTCAATGCATTCATGACAGTTTCTTACCTGCCCTTATGGCTACTTTGTCATTGCCAGTTGGCACATTTAGTGCGACATCCCATGCATCCTTTCCTTGCTTTAATTCTGCCTCATGTTGTCCTGTCAGTGTGCTTTTGCTAAATTTCCTTTTCTCGCTTGTTTCCATTTCCGATATGGCCGTTGTATTTTCCCTCACTAGTTTTGTGTTTCGTATGCGGCTTGTCTGTCTTGCCGCACACTATTTTTAGGCTCTCTCTCTCTTTTTTTTTTAACTACATGGTGGGTGGTTGACTATCTTTGTATAGCTTCAGCCGGCTCTCGTTGATCATTCCTCTGAGGTCTGTGCCTGCTATATCTTTCAACTATACAGCTCCTCCGTCTGTGACAACTTTTACCTCATATGGTTCTAGCCAATGCATCCTCAGCTTCCCTGGGTGCTGCAGCATTTTACTGTCGTAGAGCAATACTTGATCTCCTTCCTTGAACATCTTTCTCTTGATGTGGCAGTCATGCCAAACTTTGTCTCTCGCTTTCTGTACTTGTTGATGGAATCCTGCCAAGATTCATTCTTCCTCCATTGACAGTAATTGATCCAGTCGTTCCCGGACTACGCCTCGTTCTGTCATTTGTGTGATAGCTGCTACACGTAGACTAGGTATTAGAAATTCTAACGGTACTACTTCTTCTTGACCATAGACCAGTTTGAATGGTGTGTGAACTGTCAACTTTTTGCATGTGGTTCTATATGCCCATAGTACTGCTGGTACCTTGAGATCCTAATTTTCCTTGTTGACGTTACATATCTTCATCAGGGCGTTCTCTAGAATTTTGTTGAAGGCTTCTACCGTGCCATTAGCTTGTGGGTGATACGGTGTGATTTTTTGGTGATGAACTTAGAACTCTTCAAGCATCACTCGGATGGTGTTGTTGATGAAGTGCATTTCTTGGTCGCTCATAAGAAATATTGGGCACCCAAATCTAGTAATTACCTGTTCGAAAAGAAAGTGGTCAGTTGTCTCTGCGCTGCAATATTTTACTGGTGCAGCTTCCACCCATCTCGTTAAGTATTCTGTCGTGGTGATAATGTCTCTCGCCCCTATTCTCTTAGCGGGTGGGTTAATGGATCCCACAAAGTCTATTGCCCATTTGTCAAATGCCTAAAGTGTCACTTGCAGTCGTAGTGGCATCTTGTCCCTTATGTTGGGTTTGCCAACTGGTTGAAAGACATCACATTGCTGACAATATTTTTTCGAGTCTCGATGGATCGTTGGCCACCATAATCCTATGCGTAGTACCTTTTGCACGGTAGCTTTTCCTGCATAATTCCCTCCTACTATTCCTTCATGGGCTTCTGCTAAAATTCTTGGTCGTTCATGGTCTAGTACGTATCGTCGTAAGATGCTATCTACACCCATTTTGTAAGATTCCCTACGATCAGTTGATAGTCAGTTGCGCAGACTACCAGGTTATTTTTCTGCACAGTGGTATATCCCTGCGGCATAGTACCTATGCTCAAGTACTGGATGATCTCTGCGAAGTAATCGTCAACAATCTGTACTGAGAAGAGTTGTGCATATGGAAAGTTGTCTTCCAAATTCATTGGTTCCTCTCCATTTGTGACCCTTGATAAGTGTTCAGGCCCTGCATTAGGTTTCCCTAGTTTTACTATTACCTCAAAGTCAAATTCTTTAAATAGCAATAACCATCGACAGATTCTCCCCCCCAACACTGTCTTGTTAACTAGGTATTTCAGGGTTGAGTGATATGTAAACATCTTAAAGTGTTTTCCCAATAGGTAATGTCTATATTTATGTAGTGCGTAAACCATAGCTAAGCCTTCTCTTTCCATCATATTATAATTCTGTTTTGAGTCTGATAATTTCCTGCTTGCAAATGCTATCGGGTGATCCAAGTCTCCTACTCATGGTTGCGCTAAAATAGCTCCAAGTCCTATTGTTGATGCATCTACATGTAAATGGAATGTCTTCTACCAATCTGGAAATACCAATATTGGTGCGGTGACCATCTTTTCCTTCAGGGTATCTAGACCGTGTTGGCACTCGTCGTTCCATTGATACTTGGTATCCTTCCTTAACAGTTTTTCCATAGGTGTTGTAATCTGCGCATAGCCTTTGATGAATTTCCTGTAGTATCTCGTATGTCCTAACATTTCTCTTAGTTGGCAGACCATTTTTGGTGATGGTAGGTTAACAATGACTGGGATTTTGGCCGGATCCATTAATAAACCCTGTTTGCATACTATGTGTCCCAGTAGTATCCCAAATGGTGTTCCAAATATGCATTTCTTGATATTTAGTGATATATGGAACTATCTGCATCGTTCTAACATCAGGCGTAAAAATTCCACATGGTTTTTTAATAGGCTATAAACCATCCAATCATCCAGGTAGACTTCAAGAAATTAGTGGATGAATTTCTTAAATTCTGTGATGACCACTCTGGAGAATATCACAGGTGCATTCTTCAATCCGAACGGCATGACTATGTACTGATAAGATCCCCATTCTATCACAAATGTGGTCTTGTGTCTCTCCTCTTGTTCTATCTTAATCTGATGATATCTCGAGAATCCATCGGTGAATGAATAGGCTTCGTGTCCTCCTATGTTCTCGAGTACTTTGTCCGTGATGGTGTGGGGAATGGGTCATGTAAGCAAGCATTGTTCAACTTCCTCAGGTCGACACATATCCTGATCCCTCTTCCCCGTTTCTTGTCCTGTGCTACCATCGAGCTTATCCATTCTGATTCTTTGATTGGTTCAATGATGCCGGCCTCGATCATCCTATCGATCTCATCTTTGACTTTCTATTTCTAGATGGGGTTCAGTCTGTATGGTCGCATTTTAATGGGTCTCGCATCAGGTCTGAGTGGTATCTTCATTTATCCCAATTCTTCGGCTATTCCTTTCATCTCTGTAAAGGTTGTGGGAAAAAGGTCGTTGTATTTGCACAACAATTCTGTGATGCTTTCTAGTGTCTGTTCGTCCCAATAATCTCCAATGCTGGCCATTTTGGGCTGCTCGGTGGTCCCTATGTTAACCTTCTTGATCTTGATTGGTGCAGATATGACCTCTAATTCTATGGGTGGTCCTTCCACCTCTCTCTCACCTTTGAATTCTTCGATCTGAATATCACGCGGATCATCTTCATCTGGTGCTTCTTCCTATACCTGGTAGCATGACAACAATTCCTTGACTATCTTCTTATTTTGCTGTTGTACCTCTGTGATAACTTCCACTTCTTATTATGTAATGAATATGACATCTCTGATCCATTTCAGGGTTGTGTCTATGTTGGGGTTCTTATGCTCAAATGAGAAAGTGACTGTAAGGTTTTGTTGGAGTTTCACCCATGTCTTGGTTCCTTTTCGCATTTCCTGGTCTATATACCAATTCGCTGCTATGCCTTCTAAAGTATGACTGAAGTGGTGAGACCATTCCTCTGGTGGCATCATTTTCCATAGTGTTTTACACACCTCCAAGTGTTTTGTTGGCATTCCTATTCCATCATATTTTTGTCGGTTGTTCCATATCTGTTCTACGCTGAACCTTATGCGTAGTAATCGTTTGCATTGGTACCAATATGTCATAGTCTCTTTGTGCACACCCTACCATCTTGCGGGTGTATCCTTTAGTGCCAAATCTAGTGCTTTTCCCAATCTAGACCAAGTAGTGCTAGGTAAGGTATTGTACCATCTACTATTTCAATGAATTTAAAGTATGCCTTAGTGCGCACCCCATCCAAATCTACGGTTACTCCTTTTAGTCTACCTATTGGTAGGACTCTATGTTGATTTGCTAGCTTTAATTGAACAGTTGAGTATCCCAGTGTAGGTTCTCCCATGCATTTCCATGTGGGTTTTGGTAGTATGTTCACTTCGGATCTTAGATCTAGTATAATATCTCCCATGTTGAAATCCCCAATATTAGCATTGATTCTAAATTCTCTAGTTCTTGTTCTTGTGTGTAGGTGGTTGACAGTTTTCAGTTCTAGCTTCTGTGCTGTCTCGCTGCTACATTTCTCTAGGACATTTTGCAATACTTTGATAGATGAAGGATCACTTAACATTTTGATGCATGATTGGAAAATGTCTTTGATAGTACTTACTTGTTCCTTAGGTTGTATTCTTTTGGTATGGTCTAGTGATGGCGGCATGTCATATTCTAGAGCTTCCTTATTTTGCTGCGCAGTCAGTGCTATGTCCTCCTTCTGGAATTCTTATCGGGCTTCTGTAAAGATCTCATTTTAATTTTGCGCATCGAATTGCTTCTTGGGGTTGGGGTTCTTCTTTACCCATTGGTTATGTGCTGGGTCCTGTCGAACTGCGTCGTTTCCTATTTTCGTTCCTCCTCGAGTGACTATGTTGATGTTTTGTCCGTCATCCCTTGCCTCGACTAAAATCCACTGAACATTCTGGTTATTTTGGTTCCTTCTTTCTTGGATCTTTATGAGTAGTGTCAGACATTCCTCTGTCTCGTGGTCCAAAGCGCGACAATACATATAGGTCACTGGTGGTAGTGGGCATTCCCATGCATAATGTCCTGGTTGCTGGAAATTGTAACATGTGACTGGTCCTCTTCCACGTCCGAAACCTCCTCTGGCTCGTCCTGCTCCTCTATAGGTTGCACGAACACCTTGTGGCGCGTTATATTGTGGTCCCTGATTATACTGCGCGATATTGTACTGGGGCTGTGGTGGGTTGTACTGCGGCTGCGTGTTATTATAAGGTTGTTGCACAATGTTGTATGGTGCTAGGGCTTGAGTGAACTATGGTGCTACCTGCCCAATCATCATTTCTGCCTGTACCATGTATGCGTCTGAGGTTCTTTCCTGCATCAACTCCATAGTTTGGTAGTCTTTGTCGTCATGGCCAACTGACTTGCAAAATGTGCAATATGATTTCGTTGGGACTGTTTGGTATTTCTGCATCATCGTGGAATGGTAAGGGTCGTGACCCAGTTTCTTGCAGATTTCACACCATAATCCCCCCTGTTGCAGTGTTTTTGGCATGCTTGTTGTCATATACTGCGTGAACGTCAAACATTCATTTTTGTGGTGTCCTTATGTCCTGCATGTGGTACACCAATCAGATTCTCGATTGTCCTTGTTCTTATTCTAGTTAAGCTGAAATGTTAAGTTCTTCAGATCCTCTTTCAGTTCTTCGATAGCCGCATCCGTCTACCGGTATTGATTCTCTTCCAATTGCAAGGCTGCCTGCAGAGCCTCTGCTTGTGTCTGAAACTTCTTTTGTCGTAGTGGATATTTTAAGTGTGGGAGTAGTGAGTTGACAAACAGGTGCCGATGTTGCATCTCGATCATAAGGTATTTTAACTTCCCTTTTAATCGTTTGAATCTTTGATCAATGTCCTATACTGATTCTCTTGGTTTCTATCTTATCTCAATCATCTCATTCATATACTGATCCTCTGATCTCGGCTTCTAGAAATCATTAACTAGTAGTTTCTTAATGTCGTCCAGTGTCCTTGTCATCCCAGGAGAACTGTTTGTGTCTAGACTCATGTACCAGTCTAGTGCACGGTCTCTTAGCATGATCGCTAGCTGTGTGAGTTTGGTGTTCTCATCAGTGATCTTCTTTGCTTCCCAGATCTTAGCGCAAATGAATAGATTCTTCTCAGGGTCTTCGGTTTCTTCTCAAGGTCTTCTGTTGCTTCTCCTCGAAACTCTGGTAATCTGATAATAGGGTTGTGTCCTGCCATTCTGCATACTGAGCTACTGCCTCCTTCACACGGTGTGGATACTTGACTAATATTACCTGAACTGGCTCCTCCAGTTGTCACTCCTTGTGTATATGTGCTTCTCGCTGTCGAACTTCCTCTGAACTTTCGTTGCCTAAATGGTGGTTTTCCCTATGGTGTATTGGTCGCACATGGGTTTATGGGTTCCACACTGACATTGATACGAAAGTGGTGGCTATCTTCTCCTTCCATTCTTGGGTCTCTACCTCAATCTGCTCCACAGCCCGAAGATCCTCTACCTCTTCCTCATCGCTTGCCAAGCCCTCCCTTTAGGTTATGGCTCTCTTATTGGTGTTTATCTTATATTGGTAGGGTGCTCCGCTACGCGTCGTTCCTGATGATGCCAAGATCCACTTGAGATGGTCGTCATCCATCGAGATCAGGTTCAAGGGTTCCTCTTCCTTCTTCTCTTTATCCTACCCTCCTTCCATTCTTCCTCTTTCTGTCAGTGCTTCCCCCCTTCCCCCATGCACGCAAGGAAGTATAACTGTCTGATTCCATTGTCATTACACCTTTGTTATATAGAAGTATCTTGATAGAAGTATACAAGGATCAAATGTACCTTCCTTTGGGTCCTCGTCAAAATTCTTGCTTGGATGCGCTGTATGACTTTGCTGTGTCTACCGCAAACTCTATGATGAATCCTGCCACAATAATATCAAGCTAAAAGTCTACTGTGCGGGTGAATTTGTTGTTCACCTGCTACAGCTACTGAATCTGTACTAGAGTCCAATCTAGCTATTGAATCCAGTTCGTCGGGTGATTATCCATTAACCTTAAGATCCACTCCTGTAGTAGATGCAGAAAATCACAGAAAAAGATTTCGTGTAAATCCGTAAACACGTATTTATCCAGGTATCCACATGGTGTGATTATAGGGTTTATAATGTCTTTGTGTGAAAATTATAGCTCTTTAGTTCACAACCAACCCTCGATTTCTTCTCTCGTGCGGTTCCAAGGTCTCCACATTCCCTTCTAACGGTTCATTGCTTCTTCGATGGTTCTTGTCCACTCTATCTCATCTACTCAGTCCTATCTTGTTCCTCTTAATACAGAACCATGTGTTGGTTTTATTGACTCCCTTCTTAGGTTGCCTGAGTTATTGACCCATGGTTCATGTCATTCAGGGTTCCAATAAAGCCTCTAACTATCGGCCCTCCTAGTAAACCAGAAGGCAGCGCAGTGCCCGAAAGGTACTGAGCAGTCTCACCCGAGATAGCTAAGGATGGTTGACTATAAGACTCAGGTGTTTACAGCCTAGGATAGAGTAGGATATAAAGGGTTTCTTGATTAAGGCCTTGTTCTGCAAACTGCTACTGTAATCTACTTGTTCCCAGGAATCACATGCATATAACTCAAAATATAAATAGACTCTAATAATGCGTTTGGTTATTCATCAATCGTAGTCATCCATTGCTTGAAAGAAGTTAAAGATATGAAAACATTCAACACATTACACAGATGTTACCATGGTTCACCCCTCCTGGGCTACATCCACAAAAATTTGTCTCTTGGCTCTTTTATTATAGTAGTTCTTGATTTCCCTGCGTCGCGCGCTTACAGTTCTCCGCAAAAGTGGGTAAGATCTATGTGAGGCGAACTAGATCGCACCAGGCTCTGCAGCTTGCAGTCTAATCCTCAGATCTACCTTCCCTCATATATTTCTTTATCAACATCTTACAAAACTCAGTTCATACAATTCAAACCCCTCACGTATCGCCAACAACAATACTTAGAAAAATCACTCAATAACAATCACAATCTTCATAAAAACTAACATAAAATCAACAATGAAAACAACAACAACAACAACAACAACCCTATATGATACTTTCATATCTATATTTATACAATTCGGGCTCTTCAGCGAGTTACAGAATATTACCAAAACCCTAACCCTTCTTACGCTAGTTTTTTCTCCCATGCACGTGTTGTTCTTCCTCCAGCTGTCGCTTCCCTCTGTGCACGCTTTCTTGCATTCACGTGTGCTGATATTTTTCCAGTTGCCACTTCAGTTTCCTGCATGCTTTCTTTCCCATGATCATCCTTCTTTCCACTTCGGCCTGGTACCAACACCAACCTATCACTGAAGGTGATAGTTCTACTTATTGGGTGGATCACTGGATCTGTGACCTTACATCAAGCCTCCCGGGCGCACATGTATTATGCAGTGTAGTTCGTGAACGCATGAATATTCAACTTGAGCACAACCATGATTGACTGCATGAAGAGGCATCTCACAGAGTGTCGAGGGCAGAGTAACAAAAAATTCAGGTTTGGTACTATTTTATGTTCATTCTTCTTTGAGAGGGTACCCAACCTTAGTCCACGAGAGATAGTGCGGGGGCACGTGGCTTCCTTCCCAATAGTGAGTTGATGGGCGACATTGTTGCCGTGAAAGGGGGGAGGAAGGACCATAGAGACCTTCGACGATGCATTTTTTTACTGGTGGGCATGATAGATTCCAGTGATAGAGGACTACCCCTACGTTGGAATCATCTTTTCCAGGGATTTAGACATGCCGGTACCTCCTAGGGAAGAGCAAGTTGAGATAGGTATGTTTGTTTTTTAAATTTATTTAATTTTTAGTTTCTTTTTAATATATACCATTTTTATGAGAATCAAAGTATCTGACAACTATGTATCTGTTATGTACAGATGTGGGGCCATTACATCTAGTATACTTCTCGAGGACCAGGCGATGTCCTCGACCAGAGGTAGTGCCAACAACAACTGTCGGACCAGAAACAACAGTAGGGGGACCTCTAGCCGGAGAGGCTGAGAGAGGTTTGAGACGGGTGGAGTAGAACCTCACCATGCTCACTCATGTAGTTCCCATGGTCGAGATCGAGGATCTCCCATCGTCGATGTAGCCTCATGTAGTTGGGGTGCCACGGACCTGGGTCCAACTCTTACGACGTTTGGCGAACGACATTTTTCACTATGGAAGGGACAACAAGCCCCGTGCTTAGCTAGGATGGACCACTTACGTGCAGAGGGAACTCTTTTGTATATTTTTGAGGGAATAAGCCCTGTGATGTATACTAGATATGTATTTTTGAGGCGTTCACGCCCAACTATGTACTCTGATACTTTTTCTATATATTTGTGTATTTACATCTTTTATGTCCTATGGATCCCATTTTTACAATGTATGTACATGTGTATGTGTGTGCTTCTTTTTATGTGTGTTCAATATGCCATTCTAATACTTGATTAGCTAGAGTATCTTTCATTTGATTTAATCTCCTCGGAACATGGATATACTTAATGTAATCAAAGCATCATTCTAAGAGACATACCCTAAGGAATAGTCGGTGTAGAGTAGGATCATAAATGTGGTAAACCCCATTTAACTGGGACACAACTAGTTGAGCATCTAAGTAGACACGGAGGTGAGAGATACCATGCAACAAAGCATCATCAAGCAACTCTATTACTACACTGTACTTGGCGACATTGTTTGTGGTGTCACCTAAATATAAGTTTTAAACCTGCGAAGTAAAGCAATGCATATATATTCTTAAGCAATACAGAAATTAATCAATGGCTCATACACAGAATACTCAGAGATCTTTACCGGAAACCCTCAACCGGGAAAACCTTTCTTTTCATTATATCGAAT
>ML784266.1:499420-520021 GCA_009831015.1 Picea engelmannii
ATGATTCCAAATGAAAATGTCTCCTTGGTATATATAGGAGACTAGGAGGTATAATTACAACTAATGGAATAAAGCCGACATAAATAAAATAAAATTACTAATATAATATGCCCCAATTAAGGGGTAATGAGCCAATATTAGGGCTTAAGATCTTCCCTCCTAACTGCACGGGGAAAGAAGAAATGATACCACGTGGTCTGAAAGAACGACCATCAAAAGCAGTAATAAGAGTAGGTGACAGAGACAAAATGGGTTGGCCAATAGCCTTCCAACATGCCAATGACATCATGCATGTCGAGGTGCTCTGATCAACCACCATGCAAAAAATATTCCGGGTAAAAGTTTTCGTGGTGTAAACCACTACTATCTGAAACACAACGTGGTATGGGAGACATGGTTTTAAGTCAGTCGTATCAAGCATGATTGTTCCCATATTACAAGTCTCGACAGATCCCAAAGAGGATAATAGAGCCTTTCTCTATGAAGGGTTCCTCTAGAGGACCTCCAAAGTAGACATCGCACAAGGAGTTTGTGACAAATCCTCCACCACAGAATAATTATGGGTGGCCCTTGTGTTTCGATTATGGGAAGCTTTCTTGAACACCCCTTTCAGGATGCATGTCATTGTTTCTCCCATCATCTTCTCGATCTAGAGAGGAACATATGGGTTTACAACTTCCTTACCCTTTTCAACAGTTTCTGGCATTCTATAAACATGTGCCCTAGTTCTATGTAAGCATCACCTTTCATGATGTAAATGTTTTCTATCGAGGGATTACTAGAATATGAAGAGGGTCCCTAACTACCCCCATCCACGCTCAAAGAGGCTTGAATCAAATGTTTCTCATGTGGGAATGGGTTCGTTAACACAACAGGCTGCTGCTGCACCAATAAATTATGGGTCTCCGCAAGCCGAGGTCACATGTGAGTTGGATGGTATTCTGTGCAAAGGTTACACAAATACTTTGACTTTCTCTTCTCTGTGTTTCCCCCGCAAGAATTATTTGAGGGTTTTTTATCCTCCTTACCCTTCTTTTTTCATAGTTTTTTATTTCTGTTAGGTTGTTGGTTGGCCTTTGGGTTCGTCGACTGCACACTATGTACATCCGACGTTTGACTAGGGGGAGAAGTTGAACTAGAGGTCTGGTTGACCACTGTTTGCTGTATCAAAAATTGTTGCAATTGATTTGACAGATAATCAGTGGGGTTTTCTTGTGCTAAGCCAAATATACCATCGACATGTGGTCCAGATTTGTGTCTGGCTTTCTCAAGGATGGACCATGGCGCATCTGGTAAAACATCATAGAGTAAACTAGACTAAGAGTATATTAGTTCAAGTTGTTGATCTCTCATTATATCCTCTTCCTCGAAAAACACTCCCAACGTTTCAACATCCTTGGATAACTAAGGTACCAAAGACATAAGGAAACACTCCAGCAGGAAATCTGGAGGGATTGGTACTTTTATCAAACTCTTTTGACACTACCATTCTAGGATGGGGTCCGAGATATGATTGGACTTTGTTTTCTCAAAATTGGTCAACCATTTCCTGTCGACATCTTATCTCACAGGTAGTTTAAAATGGTTTAGGAAAACCATTTCCAAATCGCTAAAGTAAGAGTGTATTGAGCGATCAAGCTCGATGTACCATTTTGTGGCACTCCCGATAAATTGAAACAAGCACAACTGTACGGAGCCGTCTCGCAATGAGTTCGATGAGCACGATAGGTGAAAAGTGGTCACGTGATCGCCTGGAACTTTGTTAGGCTTACCTTACAACTTTAGAATGTCTGAGGGAAACTTAGTTGGCATGGGAGGCCAATGTGGATCATGACATATTGGGTCATTTAACAACCTTAACAAGTCTGGCAAATGTAACGTTGCTAGAAATGCTAGTTTGGGTTTTTGACTATGCATAGGAAGAAAGGAACCTAGATTTTGACTAGCACTAGGCTGCCAGGAAAAGTTGGGTTGCTAACCAGGGTTCTGGTAAATCCCATGGCCTTGGCCAACAGATGGATACTGCATTTTTGGGACATCATTGACTGATTCCCATAATTGGACGTTGAGGGTTGGGAGTGGATTTCTCCCTACGTTGTGTTCCAAAGATTCTGGAAAGGGTTGACCCCTGCCGATCCTACAGGAATAGGTATTGATCCTTTCCCAGGGTTCCATTGACCATGGAAGGGGTTTCCCCTAGTTGGCATCCCTAATGAGGGAACTGATCCCTGCCACAGATTCCAGATCCATGTGAGTAGAAGACTCCTATGTTTTCCCCCTGTGTAGGAATAGTACCCTGCAAATAATTATGTTGTCTAAAACCATGGTTTCCCCTCGCCGAGATGGAAGCTGACGAGAAATCATTATTTCTAAATGTGTTGAACAAAGAGAATGACATTGAACCCACTAGCATGGTGTAGGAAGAAGGACCTAGACTGCTTGCTCCAAACAAGTTGTAGTTCATGTTCGGCCTGACAGGTTGTTGGGGAGCACCACTGAGCGAGGGGGACGAAGGAGGTATATGACCCCCACTGTAAGGGATAACATTATAGGGGGTTGAGGTTCCCCCCATGGACCCTTGCAAAGGAGCGTTTGAGCTCCCTGCCCCTAGACCCATGGTCTGTAGGGTGGAGTAGGTGAGGACAGAGTTCGTATCAAAGCTGAGCATCCCATATGAAAATAGAGGGCTCGTCGCACTCTGGGTGAACAGAGCAGTGATTGCTGCCTTAGACAGAATCAGATCACTACCTGAAGTAGAGGTGATTGAGACCATTGTGGTCTAGATCAACGACGGTGGGTTAGGAGGTAGAATTCCCCCAATGGTGGCAGTCGATGAGGGAGTGTGAGGAATCTCTGACGAAGTAGCAACATTTTCTTCCATCGCTGCTTTCAGGACTATCTTATGCTTGTGATGTGTTACCATTGGAGAGGCAAGTTGTACCAAAAGTGGCCTCGACAATTCAGTGATCAAAGGGTTAAAATTCCCGAGATATTTCTCTCCAAGGTTAGAAATAGTTGGTTCCTACGGATTCGAATGTTCTCCTCTCAAGGATGGCTCAGGCACAGTTTCTTGCAGCCCGATCACCTCAAATGACCCTTTCTGGTCAAGTATTCACCATAACGGTGGTAGCGGTGGTTCCAATGTAACCGACGACAAGCCCTAAAGCCTTCGCGACCGGCGGAGCTCTTGATATTCCACTTTTTGAAAAGATCAACGACACTGTGATTCTTTTACTAACATTGAAAACCAACACACACTAGAAAATTTCCTATGAGATAAAGAAAGAAAACCACTATCTAGTTGGAAGAACAGTTACACTAGCCAACACTAGAGCAACTTACCGATGCAAGTGAAAATTGAATATGGAAGCACCCTCTGGGTATACTCTGCAAAGCATGGCTCGACGTCTGCCCTATGTACCATGGTATACCCCCACAATAACCTATGTAAGTCACTAGAATAAAGGAAACTAGGTTGCCAACTCGTGAACAGTCACCAGATGGGTACAATCGACAGTCGGGTGGAATGCAATGAGCAGGGTATCAATCCCGAAACCTATCGAGGGTATCAAAAGAAAGTGGTTCAGAAGACAACTGAGGACTTCGAATGGATTCAAGATCCATGAATATCTGTAGGAAAATGAAACTTATAGTATCCCATGACAAGTCCTCTATATGCATTCCCCACTATGCTTGGTCCAACTTTGGAGGGGTTATCTCCACTACCTTTCTGCACGCGACCTCGTGTTTAGCCCCTATGTTAGAGGGAGATCCCGGATAACTTTCATTTATACTGGACTTTTTACACTCCCTGGCACTGACTCCAATGTTTGTTTGTAAACCTTGAAGAGTTTCCTCTCCAGCCTAAATCAAGGCTCTAGTCTAGACTAGTTGATTGACCCTACAAACATAAAGTCTAGTTGATTTTAAATTAGTGTTAATTTTAAGTGGCTTGTTTTAAGTCAAGGAAACCACAATGAAACTAGTGGTGTGTTTTTAGAGATGAAGAAGGAGAAACAAATGAAACTGAAAGAAAAATTACTTCTATTTGACAAATAAAGATTTGCAACTAACTCTTTAACCAACTTTTCATAACTACTTTTTCTAAGATCTTTTAAAGGAAAACTTAAAAAGAAATTCCGCTCAACTACGAGCTACTTAATGTTCTAAGAAATAATTAAAGAACTTAAGAAAAGAACACATTTTCCTAACAAGTAAAATAATCAACCCAACTACTTAACCAAAGTAAGATATGAAATCTCAAAATAAATATTTTTTCTTTTCTTTAAAGAAAATGAAAGGGAAAAAGTAAAAAAACAAGACAAGACCGAAATTGACATCTGCCCCACTGCAAATCATAGGGAGTCACTGAAGACACCAAACCAACTGATCAAAGACTCACAGACTCATCTAAAACCCTTTCAAAGAAAACAAAAAAAATATTTAAAAAGATAAGCAAACTGATGTCAAACCTGGGCTACAACTGTAACAACAGAGACACTATACTTAATCAAGAAAACCTGAGAAGTATGAATTCAATCAAGGAAGAGGTTGATTGCCTCTTCTTAAAGGAAAAATTTCTTGACACAGGCATGCTACTGACACTTAAGTATCTTGTATATGTACGTGGGTTGTCTATAGAGCAGGGCGCGTATGTACGTGTGTAGACCCACAACAGGCCGCATACACCTCTACAACTTCTAAAAAATAAATAAAACAAACAGGTCGAATGAAAGGGCAGGGAGAAATGGTATGGCACCAATAGGTGACCAGAATCCCTTAAATACTCAACAGACTTGCATAAACTCAAAATAGGTAATAAAACCAATTAACCCAAAAATTATTCCCTAAAACCCTAGAGGCTTCCCCAGTATGGTTGCCAATTTTGCTATAGTGGGAAAACCCCCCTATGGACTACACTAGGGTTCAACATGTAGTCAAATCTAACCATATAAACTTCTCCTACATTTCTAACTACCCTGAAGATACCCCAAATTCATATATTAAGGACAAAGTGAAAAGATCAGGTAACTTTACCTTTTACTCTGTGTCCGGTGTTGATCCTCTCACGTTCGATATCTCCACTGACTGCAAGCCTCCTCCCAAGGCTGACCTGCATTCAAAAATAGATAAACAAGAAACTACAAACATGCATCTCATATATAAATCATGGGTTAGATGTTAGAATAAAGCATAAATCAAATGCAAATATTTGAGACATCGTATTTCTGGACAGAAAAAGTATTCCTTTTATTGATATCACAATGTTTACTTACAAAAAGGTCGGTGAATGCTCCACGAACCTGGTCTGGGATCCTCTTCACCAAAATCCAACTGTGCTTCCACATATCTTTCTCCTCTCAGCCTCTCTCTAGGGAAATGGAATAGGCATATGATGGAGGAAAAAGGCAAAAATGGGAAATTATGATGCAAATCTCACAAGGTGGTTGCAATTTCTTGGGGCAACGAGGGGATGTGAAACTAGCAGAGTTTCACTGTTATTATGCTTAGATTTCGAATGATACCCCAACACCTACTTTTATATGACAACATGATGGTTATTCATTTGGGTGACGGGATATAGGAGGTGGGACAGTTGAGAAACTACCCAATAGCTTGTAATCTCAACGAATTCCTTGCAAATTTTTAATTTTTGCAACTTTTACGAGTATACGCGGGCTATAGTGATGCAGATAACATACGTACGCAGGCTGTAGTGGTGCAGAAAGAATGTGTACATGGGAAATAGTGGTGTAGGGTGCATACATCTTCAAAAATAATGGTTTTAAGAAGAGCTTCTCAGTGATGGCTTGGAAAAAATAGCAAGTAAGAGGGCCAAATGCCAGGTATGCATGTATGGAGCAATTTAGGGTTATAACACTTACTCATTTTCATAGCTCAATAGTTTAGCACTTTTACCAAAGGAAATTCCATTTAATCAAAAGTTTTTATTCATCATAGGAACTTGTATTTCTCATTCATTTAAACAATACAAGTATATGTCATTCATGCACATTTAAGAAACACAATATAAACACTTATCTCATAACGAAAAATAGCCAATACCAACTAAATGAGATAGGAATCCTTTACTCCCAACCTTATGCCATAATGTAGAGTGCCTTCCTACAATATGCCACCCCCATGCCAAGCCATGATACCACCAGGGGAATGATTCAACTGGGTTCCAAAACTTAAAATTATCTAGGAAGGTTACTCTACTTCCTCCTATGAAACAACAAAAGTTTCCCCCTTCCCAATGAGATAAAAAACTATATAGGTTTCTTAGGTGTTTTTTTAGCTGGATTTCCTCTTCACCAGGGAGTTCCTTCTCTGCTAAAAACTTCCTCAGCGACCTCCCCTTACCAGTGTTGGTTTATTTGCAGTAAGCACCAAGCTATAGTCCTTCTTACTCCAGTCTATATCTGGGTCTTATGTATTCAGGGTGATGATTAATAACTTAGACGAGATGTCTATTTTATTCAAGGAAAGCTTCTTTCTTTCTTCTTATCTTCAATATGTTCTGATGAACACCTCTATTCATTGCCTTGCATCTCAATCAGGTTGCTACTCACTTGTTCTTGTTCGATTCAACTCTACTCTTGAGTTTCTTCGTTCTTTTCCTGCTTCCTCTTTCTTTGCATTCGACTATGTGTTTTTTTTTTGTGTGCATGATCCCTTGACCCTATTCTGGTTCGTCTTCATCATATCCTCTCACATTTTTCCATCTGGTGGTGTTGTTCCACCTTTCGACTCATCCTTCCTAATCCTCTTGGGATTCTTGTGGATTCCTATCAATGTAACTAGCTGTATTCCATTCCCCATCTAAAGGGGAAAACCTATGGTGTCATGCCATTTTTCATTTAATTGGCCCTTTTATTATTCAAAAACCAAATACTAATAGCCATTAATTGTTCTAGCTACCTCCACAACTTCTTTTTCGGGTCACATGGCCTCCTCCAAGTTTGGTACGTTGGTATATGTATGTTTATGGTTTACCAACATAAGATGTCTTGATAAGAAAGCTTCCTATTTTCCTCATTAATACATCTTAGATCCTCTTCACCCAACCATTCAATCAATCCCTGCTTCATCAATTCCCTCTGGTGTATCATGGCTAGTACTGTCAAGGTTGTTCTCTCTCAATCAGTGGCTTGGTGTTTTTATTAAATTAAAACATAATTACATGCTTCATAAACATATTAACATGAATTCTTAGTCTAATTAAAGTCTTGGGGGAAAACAAGGTGTTACATCCCCTGCCCCTTAAGAGAAACACCATCCTCGATATTTAAAACACTATGTATATACAATTATACAGTGAAAAAATGGGTATGCCAATCTCATGACATCTTCCAACACCCATGTAGCTTCATATTCTCTAAAGTGCTTCCATTTCACGTTGACCTTCTTGATGGTTCAGTTCCAGAGCATTGTTTCTTTCTTATCTAGGATGCATTGGGGTTCGGGATGGAATTCTCTTTCTAGTTCCACTTGTATCATAGTCCAATCAATTACATGATTAGGTTCATACACATAATTATTTAACAAAGATACATGGAACACATTATGAGCTCTAACAATAGGTGGTAATGAAAGTTTGTTTTCCACTAGTCCTATTCCCTCAAGGAATTCTAATGGTCCACAATACCAAGGTGATAACTTAGCACACACTCTCATTCTTAGGGAATTTCTTTTGGGTTTGACTTGGAGATACACATGGTATCCTACTTTGAACTCTCCATGAGTTCTCTTAGCATAGCTCTTTTTTCTGTCTTTGGAAACCTTCAGGTTTTTTCTTATATTAACTGTTTCCTGCTCCATCTCCTTGAGTAATTCTAGTCCAAGTGTGACTCTGTCCATTGGACTGTCCCAAATGATTGGAAATGTACACTTTATTCCATACAAAACCTCAAACGAGCTTATTTTCAATGATTCTTGGTAACCATTGTTGTATGCAAACTCTACCAAGGGTATGTACTCCTCCCACTACTTGTGTTGAAGCATAACACACATCCTCAACATGTCTTCTAAGACTATGTTCACCCTTTTGGTATGACCATCTATTTGAGGATGGTATTCCATGCTAAATGCCAACTATGTTTCCAAGCCTTCAAACAAGCTTTTCTAGAAATTCGAGGTGAACTTATCATCTCTGTCTGAGATTATGGTTTCAGGAAAACCATGCAATATAAAAATTTCTTTGATAAAAATGGTAGCAACGTGTATGACTTTAAAAGTAAATTTTATAGGGATGAAGTGAGATTCCTTTCTCAACTTACCCACTACAACTATGATTTCATCATGTTGTTTGATTGTGTTTAGAAATCCTGTAATAAAATCCATGGAAATTATTTCCCATTTCCACTCTATAATTTGTAAAGGTTGAAATAACCCAACATGATGGATTTTCTCAACTTTCACATGTTGGCACTCTAAACATTTTGAAATGTATTGGGAAATGTCTTGCTTCATTCCAGGCCAATAATACATTTGTCTAACTGTTGTCACCATTTTCTGGTAACCAGGGTGACCTACATATGGTTTCCTATGGAACTCGTTCATAATCAAGTGCTTCAAATATGTTGAATTAGGCACATACAACTTATTTTTATACAATAACAGACTATGATCCCTGAGCTAATATCATTCAAACCTATTTTCCCTAGGTTCTTTCCATAACCCTTCCTTTACTTGACTTTAGAACTCATATTCCTACAAGAGGGTCTTAATCCTTTGCTGAATTCCAGTCTCTCCTACAGTTGTTGTTGCTAGGTGTATAGCTTGGACACTTTGGTTGAGTGCATTTGCTACTCTATTCCCGTTCCCTTTAATGTGTTTGATTTCAAAATAAAACTTGATGATTAGCACCATCCACCTGGCCTCTCTAGAATTCAACATTCACTATTTGAATAGATACTTCAGACCATTGTGGTATGTCATTCAGATAAATATTCTCCTGAGCAATTAGTGACTCCACATCTTCAAGGCATGCACGATCACTGTTATTACAGATTGTGAGTAGCATACTTCTGCTCATGCTCATTTACCTTTCGTCATTCGTAACAAATCACTTTCCCTTATTGCATGAGAACTCCATTGATTCCTTCCTTGAAAGCATATGTACAGACCAAGAAATCCTTTTCTGGGTCTGCAATTTTCAAAACAGGGGCATTAGTCAATATATGCTTGAACTACTGGAAGCTATCTTCACATTCTAGTGACCATAAAAATTTCTTCACTTTTATTTTCAATTAGGTAATAGTATTAACAATATTGGAAAATCCCTTTATGAACCTTCTATAATACCTAGACAATCCCATAAAGGATCTTACTTCTTTCATATTTCTAGTGGTAGGCCAATCCATGATTTCCATGATCTTTTTGGGATCCACTGCCACTCCTTTGACTAAGATTATATGGCCTAAATACTAGATTTATCCTTGGAAGAAATCACACTTTCTGAGCTTAGTGTACAACTGGTGTTCTCTTAACACCTGTAACACCATGATGATATGTTCTTCATGCTCCTCCTAGTTCTTGGAATACACCAAAATTTCATCCACAAACACTAACACAAACTTGTCTAAAAAATTTATGAGCACACTATTCATCAAATAAATGAATGTAATTGGTGCCTTTGTAAGCCCAAATGGCACCACAACAAACTCATAGTTCCCATACCTTTTCCTAAATGCTATCTTGTGGATGTATTGATCCTTGATTCTAACTTGGTGATATATCGACCTTAATCAATTTTTGACAAAAATGAAGCTCCCCTGAGATGATATAAAAGGTCATCTATCCTAGTCAAAGTGTACATGTTCTTGATGGTCTTATTTTTCAACTTCCTATAATCGATTCACAGTCTCAAGGTACCATCCTTCTTCTTTACAAATAGGGTTGGTTCTCCCCATGGGGATACACTCATCCTGACATATCCTTTATCGAACATTTCCTTTAGTTGTACCTTCAGATCCACCAAATCTAGTGTGCTCATCCTCTAAGGAAATTTCAATGATATTACTTCCCTAGGCACTAGATCTATTGAAAAAAAGAGATATCTTTTCGAAGGTAATCCAAGCACCTCCTATGGGAACACATCTATGAACTTCCATAGTACATGGTGATATTGAACCTTCATCTCTTTTATTTCCGCTAAGTTTAATACTTGTATAGCATACATGAGATACCCTTTTTCGTTGAACTTCTTGAGTTGAAATTTTTTTATTTGCCTCACTGAGAATGGCTTCTCAATGCCTTACAAAATTCTCCCATTTCCTTTCTCATCTTCACACTCCATGGTCTTCTCATAATAGTTTAATTTTTCCTTATGGGAAACTAACCAATCCATAAACAACAACACGTCATAGAAACCTATGGGTAGGATATTCAAAACCTCTCGAGTGTGCATTCCATCCATTTCAAGTGGAAATGCTTCAATTACCTCAACCACTTTCCTCTTTGTTCAAAAGGCTAATTGAACCAACCATTCTTTCACATGCAACTTTTTTTGTAATGAACATGCTTCAACCACTCGAGGTGAAATATAACTAAGGTTAGATCACATTTCAATTAAAATAGAGATAGGTTGTTTAGTAATAATACTTTCCAATTCCACCACAGAGGCTTGATGCTTTGCTTTCCGATTTTCTATAGATGCATAAATTATTGGCACACTTCTAGCTACATTTTTTACTGTAGATACATCCTACACATGATATAACTTTCTTCCATCATGCTACCTATGGGGGAAATCCCTGAACATGTGTGGTTCTTCACATCCCCAACATTACAATGGTTCTTTCTTGTACTTCTCTACTCTTTCTCTTTCTTTCTCTATTGGTTTATTTATACTTTGAGATGGAAAAGTTTTTTGATGCACACTTCTGCTTAGCTGACCCAATCGTACACCTTTCGTTGAATTCTTGTAAGGAAATGAATTGAATCCATTCTTTTGGAATCCACTCTTGGCCTTCCTCTTTCAATATTTGGAAGGATCTTGTTTATGCTTAGACTTATCATAACAACATTTGGCCTTCCAAATGGTGTCCTCCAATGTTTTGGGTTTGTCAAATTCAATTCAATCTTGGTAGGACAATGAAAATTCATTGATAAAACACTAGATTCTCTCCTTCTCATCCTTGAGGTAGGTAACATACCTCAACAACTCCATAAACCTCTTGGAATATTCATTGATAGTAAGTTTTCCCAACTCAAGATCATGGTGTTCCTTGATTTTATCGTCATAGTATTTTTCTGAAGGTAAGCCTTACATAAGTGTTTCTCAAATTGTTTCCATGTCAGTTTTCTTTCCTTTAGCCCCTTAATTTCCTTGAGGTCTTCCCACCAAATGGAAGCCCCTCTATTATGGTTAAATATGACAATCCTTTCCTTGGTATTATCAAAGTACTTATGTACCTAAAAGTACTTCTTCAAACCAAATAGCCACACTTCAAACTCTTCTCCTTTCTTTATTTCTCCATCAAAGTTAGGCGGCTTAGCTTTCTTGGATTCTTTAGTTAAATAACTCCAAGAATTATTCCTTTTTCTCTTCTTAGGAATGCTAGATTCTGTGGTGCTACTGGACTACTTTGTCGAAGTAGTCTTCTGGCTAGATGACTCCATGGAAACAATTCCACTCGATTTACCTCTCTTGGAATCCCAATGCTTCTTTCTACAAGAACTAACTCCCCCTTTGTTGTGAGCCAGCCCATGCTTCTAAGCATCTGAAGGGGTTTTCAATCTCTTTTATTGTTGCAATTTATCATTGCTAGGGTCTTTTCACATATGTTTCTAAATTTCAGACAAGCTCTGCAGTAGAACTACATTTAACTCTGTATGTTTGTCCTAGGTTCTCATAAGCCTCTCATTTTCTTCCTTCATACTTATAATGGTGTCCATCAAATATGGAGGGGTTTCTCTATCCCTTCGACCATCAGATTCTTCATCTCTGAGATGTGAGGTGTCATACATACTATGTTTCACCATTCAATCCTGTGGTCTTTCAATACATCCTACGTGTTGAAACAACAACTATCATTAGCATTTTATGTCAACATTTAAAACATGCCTTCTAGATAACAAAGAAACTCTTTCTTAAACAAATTTAAGTGGTCTTGGTGACCCATTCAAGTGTAGAGTTTGAACTCTGCTATGATACCACTCTGTAACACACCCGACCACCTAATCCTGACTTAGGATAATGGGATGTCAATATTACTCTTCTGTCAAATGTATTTTCTCTTTAATTAAACCTCAATGATGTATTCAACTCAACGAGATATTTCCAACCAATGTAATCATGCTCAAAATCGAGATCTGGATCAAAGGATACAACCTCCTAAAGTTTCTTGAGATCTCATGGTCATATCCACCTCACTGCCATGTGGAATCCATGTGGGACCTTTGTGCTCATGCCATCCAACATGGTATTGACATAGCGTTGAAGTGGCACCTTCCTAACCATTTCTTTAGGAATTGTAACCACGTAAGCTTACCGTTGTCGTCGACTTCACCTCGATGGAGCACCAAGCATTCAGATCTGAAAGCTCCAATGACAATCCAACTATCTGGTTCACTTCCAGATCCAATGGTCCTCAGGCTGAGCATCAAACGACTCAGATTGTGTTGGTAATTTCGTCTAGCACCAAGGTTAGTGACTCACAATGTAGGGTTGGGACCCATAAGGATCCACGACTGAGACTGCATCTCGCCTCCCCACTGATCAATGGTGTATATCTTATCCATGCCTCTGTCATCGTTGGCACTCTTGGCCAACACCCAACTCGCCAATCTCCTATCCCTGACAATGATTCCTCTCACAACAATAACCCGTATCTACTGCATTGTAGATCTGATGACGGAGATTTAAGACACAAGTCCCACAATTATAACCCGGCAGGTTCATTCTTGAGATTTTCTACTAACCACAATTTGACAGGTGTCATCCTCATAAACATGAAGTCGCCTCCTCTCTTATCCATGGTTAAGGGAGACCCAGAGTGATCTATGACTGAGGTTACTCCTCGATTGTTCACCGACCTACGACCTATATTGCTTCTTGGCGTCCTCCCCATCAAAGGGCCTATTATCTAGACATCCAAAGATAATTGTGACCATCACCCCTTCGATGAATGGTGAGTTATGTTCACCCTCAAATCCAATGGTCGACAATTAAGGGTAGCCAACCAAAGGCCTAAGCCTAACAAGGAGCCACTCTTGTGCCCTCTGCTATGGGGAAATTCCGCCTAAATAGGGTCTAAGGAATATGTAGAGTGATAACTCCCTTAAAAGACTGACTTGTCTTTAATCTACCCAAAAAACATCTAGACTAAGTGTTAAGAGAAAGAGAGAAGAGAGGGTTAATGAGTGCACCTTAAATCCTTACGATTGATGTAGACCTCTTCCTCTTGTTGTTGCCTCCTAAATCACATAACTCCTCCCAAAGATGACCTGCAAAGGATTAAGAATACAATGCAACAACATATACAACCTCTAATGATCACTTTAAATTCCTAAATATAGATATAAATTCTCAAATTAGCAAGACCATATACACATAGGGTTTTGGGACAAAGATAATCTCTTTTATTCAAATTCAAGATAAAAAGGTTACAACCTTTGCTTGCGAACACCGATCTACAAACCAAGTTCAGGATCATCTGTTGTGACTCCAAGTGCACCAATCCCACATAAAATTATCACAACCAGCATTCCATGAAGGGAAGAAGGAAGGGTTGCATAGGGAGAATGGCTGAGAGGGAAAGTTGAGGCTAAAACTTAGAGAAAGAGGCAAAAATTGGGCAATGAGAGGGAAAGGATTTTCGTAGAGTTTTCTTATTCTCTTGTTCATATGTCTAAATGAATCCCTAAGACCTCTTTTTATATGATAAAAATATGGTTATTTGGTTTGGGGACCAAACCATGCTCTTAGGGAGTCCCTCGGGTATAGGCCAGAAAAGAATGAAGAAGAAGAATGAGGCTTCAACAAAAATTCATATAGGGACTAAAAGGAATCCCATGCCTATGAAGTACTTCATTATGGGCACCAAATGGAAAACAAGGCTCTACCACATAAAGTATGACACACTTATCAACAAGGAAGGTTATTGTTGCAATTTGGTGGGATCGATCCTAAGGCCAAATGAACCAGGAAACGGATAATGCAAAATGAAAATAGGGAAAAACCTAACCTATATGGAAGTTTAGAGGTCAATAACTATCAGAATAGATCGATACAATGAAAAAATGTCAAAGAAAAATGTCTCCAAGATCCTGTATATAAGGCCAATAACACTCATCCAAAAGTTAATAAATCCAATATAGATAGAAACTTCAGAAAATAAGAGGTGCTACTGAATACAAAACTTGAAAACAACAAAACTGGACTGTACAATATGTACAAGGTACCACACATCCTTATGGATAATGTGTGGTAGTAGTTCAAGTAGAACCCGCTGCTAGGCTCTAACCAAGAGTCTTTTCGATAGTCAACCTGGAAAGTCTCCCAAAAGGGAAGAAAACACAAATCACAGTGTAAGTCTTCCCACGGTATACAATTTATAGTCATGGCTTCAAGGATAGCCTCATCCGAAGGAAATTCAAAATCTGAGAAATCACACGAATGAGGAGGGTCGACAGTCCCAAAGGGAAAACTGAACTGACCATATTCCATATGATGATGGAGGTTCTAGCTAGGACTGGTAGAGTTTATCAATGAATAACATCGAGGATAAAATGACACATAATTAACCTGTGGCGGGGTAGAGTCTACATGAACACTAGGAACACATAAAGGGGAAGCATGAACTAACGCTAAATTAGGATGGTGATTATCAGATGTCAGTTGTTAAATAGTGACAATGCTTCCATTGTGATGGAAATGCATCACCCAGAAGAGAGTAGACACCACACCATTCATAGCATATACATAATCACGCTCGAGAAGAATATTGAAATATAACGGGCATTGCACCACTATAACATTGAAAAGGACAGTCTTCCCACCTAACGAGATAGGAAACTAAGGAAGAATCCCCAAATATTCACTAGGACATCTATCAAAAGCCAATAACTCATGTGAAGAAGACACAAGCTCGAGAGAACCCAAATCCTGCCAAGTCGAGGAGCATAAAATACTTTTGGAGGCTCCTTCATCCACAATACATTGATAAATGTTTTTTGAATTAACTTCAACCCTTATTTGAAAGGGTGAAAAATAAGGAAGGAAAGGCTCAACAAGGTCATTCTAGTCAAAGGAAACCTTCCTAGGACTTGGATGGGGTGTGCTCGAAGTGAGAGGAATGTCCCCTTGTTATGAAAGTACTGAACTAGAAATGCTAAAAACATATTTGGTAGACACATCACTCCCCATCAGAAGAGTGGGATCAACCAAACATTGCATCATCGTGACCACTTTGGTATACTCAACACTCTCCAAGAGAAGAGTGGGATCAAACGAGGATTGCATCGACGTGACCACTTTGGTAGACTCAACACTCTCCAAGAGAAGAGTGGGATCGATCGAAGATTGCATCGACACAACCACTTCCTCAACCATTGGATGAATAGGCTACGAGACAACATGTTCTGAAGCCACATCACCCCCCAAAATAAGAGTGGGATCGACCGAAGATTGTTTTGGCATAACCACTACATCAACCAAAGGCTCAGTAGACTGTGAGGAAACCTCAAAAGACTCAAAATTAGAAGAGCTTGCAGACAGGGACCACAATTTTTATGCCTCAAGAAGTCCAAGGCATAAATGAGTAAGGTAATCTCCCTTGCAAAGTGTTTCACCTCTTTTGTCACATAAATGAGAAAAATAGGGGTGCTTACAATCCCAGTTGGGTAAGCTAGGCAAAACAATAGTGGAGGAAAGAGTTAGAAGTGTAAAGCATAAAAGATAAGAAAATAATTAAACTAAGAAGGATAAAAGCAATTAAACTATAGTGCATAAGGACATTAGAACAAGAAACAAACAAGAGTCATGCCACCAATGGAAAGGATTATATTAGTGGAAAGAAAAAACCAAAGAGAAAGGGAGACTTTGGGTCCCCTCTTCCTCCAAGGGAGGGCTCTTGGACCCCCAAATATTGAGCTCTTCTTACAAGTGAGTAACTAAAATGAAATGGTGAAGAGAATCCAAAGCACATCCAATCTAGAGGTGATATGAATGGCTAACTAAAATGGTGCTAACATGATCTTGATGAGGAAAGAGGATCCTCCAAGAGAATATTAGTAGCATAACAATACAAATGAATTCCTTGAAAATGTAGTGCACTCATGGCCTCTTTTTATAGCATAACTTTGAGGCATTATTCAACCAACTTTTAGTGTGAATAAGGGGCCATTTAAGGCACCCTTAGGTCTTTGACTAGCCACCCAGCCGGATTCAGCCAAGATTTGGATGTCAAATCGACTTGGAAGCTGAACCATAAGTGGGTGGGAGGCCGACCAATATCATAAATGCGCCGTTTTGAGATATGCACAGTTTTTTGCGTCCACAGTCGCACATCATGCACATGTGTGATTTTTCCTGCATTTGTGAATGGCACATGTGCGTGTGCTCCTTGTGTAGTCTTAGCACATGCTGATTTTATTGCTGATTGTATAGTTTTGGGCCTTTTGGAAATGCATTTTTGGTCATTTTTGGTCCATGGGTGTACTAATAGCTATTTGAAGATGTTGGATTCCTGTAACTATTTGCAGATGAAATTTCAGTGATAACAGATGCCCCCTAATGGATGAGGTTAGGAGCATATGTATAGCCGAAATTCATCAATATTTCTTCTACTGAGAGTAACTGTGTAAGAAAGAGTTATGTGGGGAGTGTCAAGAGTGATCCATTGGAAGGAGAGGGAAACCTGTAGGACCCAAGCCTTTCCCAAGGTATGGGAGAAAAAATAAAAATGTGTACAAACGAGGTGGGCATGCCCCATGCTCTTGTCATGTAACTCAAAAAGATGTAATACAATAACTGACTGTGTTGTGGATGTAGATCACTGCAGTGCCCTCTAGGGCGGTTTGATAATAACAGAGGACAATTCTGATGGTGAACAAAATTCTAAAAAGGGGTAAGGACACCTATGAGAAGTGTCGATAATGTGCAGACATTGATAGTCTATCAAATTTCAGAGGTCTTAGGCTAAGATAAAACAACTGCAATAGTCGCAAAGTAAGATCCACCATAAAATGAGATAGTGTTGAAGTCGAATGTTATGGGGGACAATGACAATAGAGAACAATGGTGCTTTTCCCTGTGTTGTCTGAGGCTCTTCATTTTAAAGGTAATGAGAGTCAAGATACTATCGCCCTTATGGAAACCGTGCTGATGTCGACAGAAAGGGAGACACGACTCCAAGAAGCAAAGAGATTTTTGAAATCTAGTGGATGAGATCAAGAACTGATGAGGTATATGGAAGAAGTCTAGATGCGGTGAAAACTAAAGAATTCCCTTGGTTGGGGAGATTTGCAAAGTGGCAGCAACCCTCAAACTGAATCTAGCACCAGGGGGATGACTAGACGAGGATGAGCTGTGCTAGAGGCATGACAGAATGGATAAACGCAAAGATAAAAAAGGTGTATGGGCTGTAAAATGCTCGGGGGTTTATGGATAGTGTCATTGATGTTGGGAAGTGAAAAATTCCCCAAACAAGGGCGACAAGGGTTGCTTTGCCTAAAAATAAAGGTCGCTAAAGGCGACAACAAAATGCTATGAAAATGCAAAAAAAGGGTTTGTACAATTATCAAAAGAATAAAAAATAAGTTGGGACAACTGTGCAGATACAGAAACAGGTGCCCTAGTGTAAGATGGCTTTCCCTGATGATGGTGTGATCCAGGTGGATATTGGTGGCCACCCACCTATTCCACTTGGACCCACACCATTGTTTCTTTTAGTTTTTTAGTTTTCTTAATTGTAGCACAATCTACTATTTTTAGCAGTTCTTCGAGTCCTGAACTTCTGGAGCTGTTTTGAGGCCCTAAACGACATTTTTTGGGCATGAATGATCCGACTAATATGATTCCATTCTGGACTTGATATTTTCTATCAGCAATGTATTCCTCGGATAGATATTTCTAACGATGTATCATGTGCGTCAAACGGAGATAGTATGCCAAAGTTACGACCCCGGGAAATTGATGTACCAATTTACCCCAACAGGGTCCATATTCTGGCGTTTCATCTCCTAGGGTTAGGTTTTTGGATGTTTAGGGTTTTCCATTGTTTCTCAGTAATATATAGGCCTTTGAGCCTCATTGTAAGAGGCAGTTCAGAGGCCAATAGCTGCCACATCTCTTCTCAGAGATAAGCTACCAACACCCTAGCTAGTTTATTTCCATTTTGTCTGTAAGCATTTTTCAGTCATTTGTTATTAATGAAATGAAGTCTTATTTCCGCTGCATCTCTGCATTTATGTGTATTTCTGTATTTCATTGTGTTCCTACATAAATTCAGATCAGTGATATCAGAGAGGTCTACTCGTTCTCGATCTTTCTTTGCATGTCCCCAACGAGGTTAGGGTATAAGGAGTTGGGGCTCGATCTGGTTGAACCTTTGCAAGATCAGTCTCGCAAACCCTGACGACCGCCCATGGGGGAAGAAAAGAAAGATGAGGGAGTAGGAGATCCTATCAAAATGTTGCTCGAGGAGGCCCTCGAGAAACAAATGAACGCGATGATGGACAACTTTGCCCAGATTCTTCAATGGATTCCCACTAGCAGCGCATCGACATCCAACAGCCACTCTGGAGGCACCACTCCTTTTAAGGTACAAGTAAACTTTGACATTCCCATATTTGAGGGCCAAATAGATGCAGATGCCGTAGATAGGTGGTTGAATCTGTTAGAAGGATATTTCTCGGTTCATGAATTTTCCGACCAAGAAAGGATTATTTTCGCACTCCTCAAAGCTGCCCCCCATGTCAAGGACTAGTGGGAAACCTACTCGGAGCAACAAGGAGAGGGGGAACCCTCTCTGTTCTCGGCCACACCCACTTGGAATTCTTTCTGAGACGCCATAAAGGAACAATATTATCCCGTGGGGAGCTATGAGGACAAATACATACAATGGACTACGCTGCGGCAGCAAAGGGACCAAGATGTGCATGAGATGACGAATCTATTTCATACCCTATGCACAAAGTTGGGTATCAAAGATTCAGAGAAAAATTTGTTGTTAAAGTACCGTAGTTGTCTGCACAAATACATTCAGGAGGAAATGGAGTTCCTCGACATCTCCTCACTTGGTGTGGCATACCGATATGCTGCCAAGATTAAGCAGAAGTTCAAACAGAAAAAGCAAGACTTTGGGTTTGTGAATCAGAAGCAAGGGAAAGGTACCACCAAACCGTAGAACAAAGGACCAAGCCAAGGTGGAGTGGCCCAGGATAACCCGCCAAAGACACAAGAAAATAACAACACCACGAAGCCAAAAAAGGACATGGGGAAGTGGTGTGAGTTCCATAAAATCTCCACTCACAACACAAGTGAGTGTCGGGCCAAGAAGTCACTGGTAGCCAAGTTGAAGGCTTCTGAATCAGATGCATGCTCCGACTCTAAATTAGAACTTGACAAGGGGAATGACAGGGGGAATCAGATTGTCGATGTGGAGCCCAACACCACCGTTGACACCAAGAAGATCCAGAAGGGGGAACCAGAAGATCTAGAAGAGGCAAAGCGTCTTTTCCATTCCAAGATGTGGGTAAAGGGTTCCCCGTTGCAGTTCATTGTCGACAGTGGGAGCCAGAAGAACCTCATCTCGGTAGAGGTCATGAAGTGGCTAGGCTTGCTGACCACAGCACACCCACAACCATACACCATCGGGTGGTTGCACCAAGGACGAGACCTCCTCGTCAGCCAACAATGTCGCCTTCCCTACAACATCAAACTCTTCATGGATGAGGTATTATGTGACATTGATCCTCTTGATGTTTTTGATGTATTATTAGGCCAACTGTACTTGTGGAAGCGACATACTGTGTATGAGTCTAGGCCTCATGCTATTATTATCACCTTGGGAAATAAGCTGTACAGGATACCAAAGATAGCATCGCCTACCACCATCTCTTTGGTTACTGCAAAACAATGCAGTAAGCTCATTTCCAAAACTAGGAGATTTTTTTTCCTGATGATCCACCCTCAGGGAAAGAGGAAGACTATGGCCATGACCTCTAGACAGGGCCCTGCTGCATGAAAACAACAGATGGATAAGGTCGTGGAGGAGTACAAGGACATCTTCACCTCCCCCATAGGGGTGCCTCTACACTTCCAGGTCAAGCACCCCATCGATCTGACCCCAGGTGCGCCGCTGCCTAATGGACCCATCTATTGGTGCTCTGTTCTGGAGAATGATGAAATCAAGAGGCAGATTTAGGAGTTGTTGCAGAAAGGTCACATCCGACCGAGTTCATCACCCTGTGGGAGCCTGTTAGCGATATTTCTTGCAAGGGGGGGTAGAACGCTGAAAATGGGTTTAAAACCCACTTGTCCAAGGTTTCGAATGGAAATGAGCCCAATATAAGTCACGAGAAAGTCTGGGCGGTCCAGATTTGAGCGCCTAGATCAACGACGCATATTGGATTCTGGACCCCCCTTGC
>ML784266.1:520135-538276 GCA_009831015.1 Picea engelmannii
AGCGGAGGGGGGGGTCCGGAATCGTGGATGCAGTTCTTCAACGGCCACGAACGAGGAGCCCGGATCAACGGCTCAGGCGCAGCCCTGACCTTCTCAGCTGTCTTGTCTTTAACCTGTGTGGGCCATATTTTCGTCATGACATCACCCTGCCCACCTTTCCCTTGCTGCCATGTGTCACCGGTCACCTCTCTCTCATGCCTCCATATGGCCTTTCCCTCGTCACATCACCCATTTACCACCCACCACATATTCCTTTCCCTCCATGTCAGCCTCCCACTACATTAAGATTGCCATGTTTATCTTCCCGCCACCTCTGATCGCCTCTCATCGTTCTTGCTTCGTCCTTGCGATTGTGGTCCCGTCATTCCGTAGCCTTACCCCACTTCCCGTGTTGGTCTCCATACCCGTCCCTCAAGCTATTCAGTTATTCCAGGTGGCGACGTGAGGGGTCTTCCATATCCCGAAGCGCTGAGTTGGCCGAGCCATTCTCAATCCCAAGAAGTAGTTATTGAAGCGGTTGGTGGTGGTTAGACATCGTCTCCACCATAATGGGAGAGTCCTACATTGGATTAAAGGCACGTCGATTCGCCGAATAAACTGTCAGAAGATCGATCGCGTCTACCATAAGTTGCACGGTTATTCAAATATTGCAGCTGCAGAGTGTCAGAAGCCATGCAGACGCAAAGACTTCAATGCAGTATCTTGGTTCTGCTGCTGTTGTTATTTTGAGTATATGTAGGCATTTTTGCCATTTTTGTATCTATCGATGGTAGAACTAAGCTCTCGACTGTAAAGTTTTAGTGAACATTCTGGTTTCCTGGTTATGCCTCTAGGTTTGAGACTTCTTGGTTTATAACAAATAGTTCTCCTTTTTCCATCTTTGTTTCATCTTATGCTAGAGAGTCCACAGTCGAAAGATTCGCGTGGACTTAACAATCTTGTTATGATAAAGGATTTGTTGTGACATTGTTGTGCCCTCTGGTGTTATGTGTTTGAATATAAGAGGATATTGTGTTTGAATGCTTTCTTCTTCAGTCGGTTGTGAACCTGACGTTTATGACGGACCCTTGCACTCTTCTCATGAAGTCTTCCCCCTACTCACCCTTTATTGCAACTCATTGTTTGAAGTTTATCAAGACCTCACTCGTTCATGCATGCCTGGTCTAGTTTCTGAGTTGAGACGACTGTTCTAAGTTTGCTTCCATTTGATCACCCCCTTTCAAACAAATCGTGACATTAAACTGATGGGCGTCAGGCTCTGCTCCTGCTAGCAGTCCAGGAGTGACTTCCGGCTCCAACATTTCTGGCGTCGTTGCCGGGGACGAAGTTGAATATTTTCCCCGGGATTGAACGACAAAGATCAACTGATTCTGAAGGTGCATCAGATATAAAAACTTGAAGATTTCTATTGTGCACCTGGCGACTCCACTGTGACGGCTCCGCTGGGAAGAACCCACTCTATCAACTGTGGCTTCGAGAGGCAGACACACGAGGTCTAATCCACACTTGCCTTTAGCTACACCAGAAGCTGACGCGGAAGCAGTGCACAGAAAGGGAAAGAGAGCTGGAAAAGAAGTTTCCGGCACTGAAACAGGTAATATGCCCTCCCCTTCTGTGAAAACTCCATTTTTAGATTCTTAGCTTCCTAGTCGCCCTTCCTCTGAAGTTTCCCGTTTTCTTAATTTCGGGAGTGTTCCTGCTGAGTTTTCTCCTCCTGGTCTGGTATCAGAAGGAAAGATTCTTGTCACTCCCCCTTCCCTGGAGGTCTTGCCTCATCACAGACCTCATCCTTCTGAAGGTTTCACCACCCCTCCTATTGTTGTTACTGCTGCACAGAGAGAAGCGTCTGCACACTCAGGTCCTTTGGCTTTTTCTCTGTTTTCTCCGTTGTCTCCTCCAAGAATATCTGTTCCGACATCTCCCGTTCATACTCCTTCTCCTCCGATTTCTCCTCTGCCTAATATCCCCATGGCTGGTGCTAATCCCCCTCCAAATAGAATGGATGCTATAGTTGCTGCCAGATATGCTCCTTTGATTGTACCCCGGCCTCTGAACCCTCTCCCTGCTGGAGACTATTTGAAGTACATGCCCAAGTTTAGTGGGGAGGGAGACATAACTGCTGAAGAGCACCTAGTTTCCTTTTATAGCTATGCTGATAACTTGAATATCGAGAGTGAAGATGTCTGGATGAGGGTCTTTGTCCAGAGCCTAGAAGGAGAAGTAAGGAAGTGGTTCCGAGGCCTGGCCCCTGGGTCTATTGCTGGCATTGAAGCCTTGGATAACGTTTTCCTAAGGCAGTGGGGAGACATGAAAGATTATATGTATTACATGACAGAGTTTGGGTCTCTGAGGAAGATGGAAGGAGAGTCTGTCTCAGACTTCTCCAAAAGGTTTAATAAGATGTACAACAAGATTCCTGCAGAGATTAAACCCTCAAAAGCCTCTGCTCAAATTTCCTATGCTAGCGCATTTGACCCTGATTTCTGTCTCGTGTTAAGAGAAAGAAGAGCCACCTCTTTAGCTCAGATCCAAGATGCAGCTATAGAAGTGGAATCCAACATATTGGCAGCTGACAGACTGAGGAACCAGGCCGACACAGACAGAAGAAAGGAAAAGTCGGAAGCCTCAACTTCCGGCCCATCATTGCCCCACTCTCAAGTAAATGAGCTGACCCGAGCTATGAACCTCCTTAAAGAAGAGGTGGAGAGATTGAAGGTGGAGAGAAAGAAAATGTACAAGGGCCCTCAGAACACCGAGAATAAAGGAGGTTTCAGAAGGCCAAATAATTTCGCTCCTCCAACTATGCACAGAGAAAAAGAAAGAGACAGAGACGACCAAAGAGTTCAGGCTCCCTTCCAGAACAATTTTGTGGCTGATGAATAACAAGAGGAAGCAGACGAGCCTGAGCCAAAAATTCACAGTGTAGAGGTCACTCCCCCTTTCCCCCATCTGACCCAATCAGCATATGAAGAGTCTCTCATGGATAGTCAGCTGAATGAATTGAGTAAAGGAGACAAAGCTGGTGGCGGTCGAGGCAGGTACAACTTGAGGTCTGACAAAAGAGCAGTAGCACCTGATGTTCCTGAGTCATCCACTAGAGCAGAGAGGCCTGCTAATGAGATAGCAGATGCTTACAAAGGTAAGAAGGCCCAACCCCTCTCTCCCATTGTCCAAAATCATGTTCCTGAAATTAGAGAAATTCCAAAGCCCATGTCTTCTTTCAATTTCGAACATGAAATTCAAAAGATCAGAATTCCTGTGCCACTCACTGAGTTAATCAAACATGGGGAATTCAAAAAATGCTTCTCTGAGCTGCTGAAATCCGAAGCCTCATATCCTCTCACAGACTCCATAAACCTCCAAGATGAAAGGCCTGTAGTTGTCCTAGGTCCCATGGTAGAAGACAGAGATGATTCATCTCCTCTCTTCTACACATCCCTGAATATACATGATAAAGTGTTGCATAATTGCCTTATGGATTCAGGGGCCTCCCACAACCTCATGCCCAAAGCCGTCATGGAAGAATTAGGACTGGAAGTCAACCGAGTCTATCATGACCTCTATTCTTTCGACTCCAGAAGGGTCCAATGTTTGGGAGTGATTAAGGACCTAGTAGTCTCTCTGTTTCAGCTACCCATGAAGAGTATGGTCATGGATATCGTGGTAGATGATGTCCCCCCTAAGTTTGGCATGCTGTTGTCAAGATCCTGGATCAAGAGACTGGGGGGAACCTTGCAGATGGACCTCACATACGCCACCATTCCAGTCTTTGGGGGGGAACATAGGATATTATACAGAGAAGCCCAGCTAGCCTACATTGTCAGTGATGAAGCCAACCCTACCAATCATCCCATCTATGCTTTGGACACTGATTTAGGCTCCAGCTTACTACAGCTCACCAACACCCCTGAGGCCCCTTTACAGATCAAAATGCAGCCCATTCTTAGTCAGGAGACCTCCCCTCCAACCACCTCTGTTTGGAAGATGTTCTTTGATGGAGCTTCCTCCAGTATGGGTGCAGGTGCCGGAGTAATATTCATATCACCCTGTCAACAGACCATATCTCTGTCATACAAGCTAGAATTCGAAGTCACCAACAATGTGGCAGAATATGAAGCTCTGGTTCTGGGATTAAGAGCTGCCAAAGAAATGGAAATCAAGGAGATGGATGTGTTTGGAGATGCAGAACTGATTGTCCAGCAAGTAAAAAATGTTTATCAGACTAAGCATCCTCGACTCAGGAGTTATAGGAACGAGGTATGGGACCTGGTTGATAATTCCTTCCTGGCTTTTAATATTTCTTACATTCCAAGGGAGGAAAATACCTCAGCTGATTTTCTAGCTTTCACAGCTAGTGTGCTCGAAATTCCCACACAGCCCACTGCCAGGTCTGATGTTGAAATAAAATACAGACCTTCTATACCAGACAACGTCAAATACTGGAAGGTGTTTGAAGATGATCAGGAGATTGAAAAATTCCTCCAGTCCATTGATGACTTTTCCACCATGCACATAGATGAAAATCCTGAAGAGGAAGAGGACCATCACCCTGGGGAATTTGTGAATAAAATAGTTGATCACTGGATCATTCAGCTACCCAGCAACCACATACCGAGAGGACTAATCCCATTAGAAAGGTTGTTTGATGGAAATGATGTGGTAGTAAAGGGGAAAGTTTCAGGTAATGATGATGACACAGATGAATGCAACATAGGAACACCTGAGGAGCCAAAATTAGTCAATCTGTCAAGGAGTCTAACCAAAGAGCAGAGGGCCGAGTATACTAAGTTGCTGAGGCAGTTTGCTGATGTGTTTGCATGGACCTACGAAGACCTCAAAATGTATGATACATCAGTCATCGAGCATAAGATCCCACTGAAAGAGGATGCTAAGCCATTTAAGCAGAAGTTGAGACAGATAAATCCCATGCTGCTACCTGTTATGGAGAGGGAAGTGAAGAAGTTGCTGGATGCCCAGATCATCGTCCCCTTGAGATACTCTGAATGGGTGGCCAATTTGGTTCTGGTGAGAAAGAAAAGTGGGGAAATCAGACTCTGCGTCGATTTCAGGAACCTGAACAGAAGCTCCAGAAAGGACAATTATCCTCTGCCTAACATGGAACACATTCTTTAGAGGGTAACTGGTGCATCAAGGATATCCATGATTGATGGTTTCTCTGGATACAATCAGATATCAGTCATGCCTGAGGACAAAGAGAAAACAACATTCACCACTCCTTGGGGCACATTCATGTATGCCAAAATGCCCTTTGGGTTGATGAATGCATGAGCAACGTTTCAGCGAGCCATGGACATAGCCTTCATTGGGGAGAAGGACCAGTTTGTGGTGATATACTTGGATGATATCACAGTCTTCTCCAAGACTGACAAAGAGCATTGCTACCACTTGAAGAGGGTTTTCCTAAAGTGTCGAAGGTATGGCCTATATTTAAACCCTAAGAAATCATTGTTTGCTATGAAAGAGGGGAAGCTGTTAGGTCATATAGTGTCAGCAGAAGGAGTAAGAATTGACCCCAGCAGGGTGGAGGCGATTCAGGCCTTGCCTCTCCCTCGGTCTAAGAAGGAAGTTCAGGCATTTCTGGGGAAGATAAAATTTCTGAGGAGATTCGTCTCAAACTTTGCTGAGCTGGTGAAACACATCACAGCTATGCTTAGGAAGGGCCATGAAATAAAATGGACTACTAAACCCAGGGAATCTTTTGCGCAGATAAAGAAAGCATTGACTGAGGTGCCTGTGCTAATTAGTCCTAATTATTCTAAAGATTTCCTCATTTTCTCATTTTCTTCTGACGACTCAGTAGCAGCAGTCTTATTGCAGAGAAACGATCAAGGGCGAGAACAGCCCATTTCCTTCTTCAGCAGGGCATTGAGGGATGCTGAACTCAGATATGAGATCATGGAAAAGCAGGCCTATGCATTGGTGAAAGCCCTCAAAGCCTTCAGGATCTATGTTTTTCACTCCAGGGTCACTGCATATGTCCCTTCACCCTCTGTGAAGGACATTCTTATACAACCTGACATAGACGGGAGAAGGGGTAAATGAATAGCCAAGATCCTGGAGTTTGACCTGGAGATTAATCCTACCAAGTTAATAAGGGGGCAAGGTTTGGCCAGGTTGCTGGCTGAATCCAATTTCAAAACTCCGGGGATTAACTGCATCAATGAACAAGCTGAGTCATCCAGCAGTAATTCACAGATCACCATACCATTAGTAGAATGTCCCTGGTACAGGGATATCGTATACTTTCTGCAGGAATTGAAGCCCCCTGACGGATTAGGAAAGAGTAGAGCCAGAGCTTTGAAGCTCAAAGCGGTCAAATATTGCCTCATTGACCGAGCCTTATACTGGAGAGACCCTTTGGGGATACTATTAAGATGTTTGGACCCGCTGCAAGCCCAGAAGGTAATGTTTGATTTTCATAGCAGTCTCTGTGGAGGTCATCATTTTTGGAAGACCACAACCCACAAAATCCTTCGGGCTGGGTATTACTAGCCTACTTTGTTTACTGATGTCTGCAGAGAGGTCAGGGCTTGCATTAAATGCTAGAAGTTCTCAGGTAAACATCAACTCAAGTCTCTGCCATTAAAACCTGTAGTAGCTTCAACACCTTTTCAGCAGTGGGGATTGGATTTCATTGGAGAAATTCATCCTCCCTCAAGCGGCCAGCACAGATGGATCCTCACTGCGACTGATTATTTCACTAAATGGATAGAAGTTGCCCCACCAGAAGCTCTTCTCACAAAGTAATCATAGGTTTCCTGGAGGACATCATAGCCAGATTTGGCTGTCCCAGCAAAATTGTCACTGACAATGCTTCCCCATTTCAGTCTGAGCCTCTGGTCAAGTTTTGTGAACAATTTGGGATTTCACTGATTCATTCCACTCCCTACTATCCTCAGGGAAACGGACTGGCAGAGTCCTCCAATAAAAGCCTAATCAAGCTCATCAAAAAATTACTGGAGGACAATCAGAAGGCCTGGGACTTAAAGCTCAAATTTTCTCTCTGGGCTGATCGGGTGACAACCAAGAAGTCCCTGGGCCTCTCACCCTTCCAACTGGTTTACGGAATAGAGGCCATTTTCCCTACTTAGCTTGCCTTACCTGTGGCAAATCTCCTCCAGGACTATGAGGGAGAGCCCAACCATGTGCTCAGAAGAATTCATCAGATGGTGGAGGTGCAGCAGATCAGAGAACAGGTCCTTGAAAGAGCTCACAATCATCAGCAGAAGACCAAGCGGGCTTTTGACAGGAAAAGCAAAAATAAGGAATTTGAACAGGGCGATCTGGTACTCAATTGGGATGCACCCAGGCAGGAAAAGGGCAAACACAGTAAATTTGATGCCCTCTGGTTTGGGCCTTTCAAGATCCTGGAAGTATTTTCAAACAACACTTACAGGTTGCAGGATCTGGAAGGCAATGAAGTGTTCAGTGGCCCAGTCAATGGGCTTTTCTTAAAAAAATGTTTTCTGTGAGCCCCAGTCGGCTCTTTTTGTTTTGTTTTGTAAATACTATTTCTGTTTTGTTTTTCGGACTAATGAATGACTCCATAGCCCAACAACAAAGGCACTAAGTCTGCAAAAGAGTTCTTAGAGCATCACAGGGATGACTCTATCCCCCATGGAGCCAAATGTTAGCGATATTTCTTGCAAGGGGGGATAGAACGCTGAAAATGGGTTTAAAACCCACTTGTCCAAGGTTTCGGATGACAATGTGCCCAATATAAGTCACGAGAAAGTCTGGGCGGTCCAGATTTGAGCGCCTAGATCAACGACGCATATTGGATTTCGGACCCCCCTTGCCTTTCTACCTTTANGTCCGGAATCGGGGGCGCACCTCTCCAACGGCTCAAATTAGCGCGCCCAGATCAACGACGATGGAAGAAATTTCGGACCCCCCCCGCCTTTCTACCTTTAAGCGGAGGGGGGGGGTCCGGAATCATGGATGCAGTTCTTCAATGGCCACGATCGAGGAGCCCGGATCAACGGCTTAGGCACAGCCCTGACCTTCTCAGTTGTCTTGTCTTTAACCCGTGTGGGCCATATTTTTGTCATGACATCTCCTTGCCCGCCTTTCCCTTGCCGCCATGTGTCACCGGTCACCTCTCTCTCACGCCTCCATATGGCCTTTCCCTCATCCCATCACCCATTTACCACCCGCCACGTATTCCTTTCCCTCCATGTCAGCCTCCCACTACATTAAGATTGCCACGTTTATCTTCCCGCTGCCTTTGACCGCCTCTCATCGTTCTTGCTTCGTCCTTGCGATTGTGGTCCCGTCATTCCGTATCCTTACCCCACTTCCCGTGTTGGTCTCCATACCCGTCCCTCAAGCTATTCAGTTATTCCAAGTGGCGACGTGAGGGGTCTTCCATATCCCGAAGCGTTGAGTTGGCCGGGCCATTCTCAATCCCAAGAAGCAGTTATTGAAGCGGTTGGTGGTGGTTAGACATTGTCTCCACCATAATGGGAGAGTCCTGCATTGGATTAAAGGCACGTCGATTCGTCGAATAAACTGTTAGAAGATTGATCACGTCTGCCATAAGTTACATGGTTATTCAAAGATTGCGGCTGCAGAGTGTCAGAAGCCATGCAGACGCAAAGACTTCAATGCAGTATCTTGGTTCTGCTGTTGTTGTTATTTTGAGTATATGTAGGCATTTTTTCCATTTTTGTATCTATCGATGGTAGAGCTAAGCTCCCGACTGTAAAGTTTCAGTGAACATTCTGGTTTCCTAGTTATGCCTCTGGGTTTGAGACTTCTTGGTTTATAACAAACAGTTCTCCTTTTTCCATCTTTGTTTCATCTTATGCTAGAGAGTCCACAGTCAAAAGATTCGCGTGGACTTAACAATCTTGTTATGATAAAGGATTTGTTGTGACACTGTTGTGCCCTCTGGTGTTATGTGTTTGAATATAAGAGGATCTTGTGTTTGAATGCTTTCTTCTTCAGTCGGTTGTGAACCTGACATTTATGACGGACCCTTGCACTCTTCTCATGAAGTCTTCCCCCTACTCACCCTTTTTTGCAATTCACTGTTTGAAGTTTATCAAGACCTCACTCGTTCATGCATGCCTGGTCTAGTTTCTGAGTTGAGATGACTGTTCTGAGTTTTCTTCCATTTGATCACCCCCTTTCAAACAAATCATGACATTAAACTGATGGGAGTCGGGCTCTACTCCTGCTAGCAGTCCAGGAGTGACTTCCGGCTCCAACAGAGCCCGATCATGTTGGTGCAGAAGAAGGATGGGACTTGGATACTTTGCATTGACTATCGGGCACTGGACAAGATCACTGTTTGGAATAGGCACCCAATCCCATAGATTGATGACCTTCTGGACCAATTCAAGGGGGAGAAATATTTCAGCAAGATCGACTTGAAGTCGGGGTATCACCAGGTACCAATTGAACCCTCTGATGTGTGGAAGACTACCTTCAAATCCAAGGAGGGCCTTTTTGAATGGTTGGTCATGCCATTCGGGTTGACGAATGCCCCTGCAACCTTCATGAGGCTAATGGACGACATCCTACGACCATTCACCAACTCATTTTTAGTGGTGTACTTGGATGACATTCTGATCTTTAGCTAGACTTGGGAAGGGCACCTCCACCACATCCGACAGGTCCTCCAAACACTGCGACAACACAAGTTGTGTGCCAATTTGGAGAAATGCACTTTTGGCATGACCCAGATTCAGTATCTAGGATACATTATTGATGAGTGGGGGGTGCATGTGGATCCAACAAAGATCCAAGTCATTCAGGATTGGCCAGCCCCAACCACCCTAACAGAGCTCTATAGCTTTTTAGGTCTTGCCAATTTCTACCATAGGTTTGTGTTGGGATTCTCTCATATCACTTGGCCCTTGAGTCAGGTCACCAAGGGAGGAGCTAAAGAAAAATTATTTTTGTCTGAATCTCAACAGAAGGCATTCGGGGAGTTGAAGCATCGCCTCTTCTCTGCACCAGTGCTCACATTACCAGACTTGCAACAACCATTTGGGATCGAGACATATGTCTCTGACTATGCCATTGGGGTAGTCCTTACTCAACATGGGCATCCAGTGGCATATCACAGTGAGACACTTTTTGACACAGTCTAGAAGTATCCCACTTATGACAAATAAATGTATTCCATTGTGTAGGCTTATTGGAAATGGAAGCATTACATTTTGGGAAAGGAAACGGTCATCCACATAGACCATCAACCCCTGCAGTTCATACAGACACAAGGGAAGTTCCAGAACGATCGCCATCAGAAGTGGTCCACATAGTTGCAACAGTTTCATTTGAACATTAAGTAAAAGAAAGGCAACACCAATAATGTTGCAGATTTCCTCAGTCGACCACCCATCGTGGCACTAACCACTATGCTCAACTCTTGTGGGCATGAGACTTCCGATTGGCCACTTCTCTACACAAGTGATCCAGAATTCGACCACACATACAATACACTCTTGGAGGGTAAGCAAGTTCCCAATTTTCACCTCCAGGATGCCCTGCTTTGTCACCTGGGACACCTTTGTGTTCCTTCAAGTGAGTGTGCTAAGATGATTTGAGAGGCGCGCACTACAGTCAGGTTGCTGGGCATTTCGGGGTCGAGAAAACCATGGCAGTACTGCAAAAGTATTTCTATTGGCCGAACCTTTGACAGGATGTCGGGAAGTACATCAAGTCCTACACTGCTTATGCCATTTACAAACCGACCATTAAGAAGCAAGGCCTCTATACTCCGCTTCCTACCCCCAGTCAACCTTGGGAATCCATCTCTATGGATTACATGTCAGGCCTTCCTTATACTAAGCATGGCAATGACTGTGTTTTTGTGGTCGTCGACCGATTCTCGAAGATGTCCATTATGATGGCCTGCAAGAAGAATATCACAGCAGAAACCACTGCTAAAATCTTCTTTGAACGAGTGTGGGTACACTTTGGGATCCCACAGTCTATCATCTCAGATTAGGACATCAGGTTCCTCAATACATTTTGGTCCAACCTCTGGTCGATGCTGGACACCAAGCTCACCAAGTCCACAACTTTCCATCCACAAACTGATGGGCTAGATAGAGGTCGTCAACCAGATGATTGTACACATTCTACGCATGTACAACTCAAAGCATCCATGCACATGGGATGAGATCCTCCCCTATGTACAACACAGCTACAACCGAGCTCTCCATATCTCAACCAGCCATAGCCCCTTTCAAGTGGGCTTGGGATTCTAGCCACTATGTCCCATTGACGTAGCCATGCCATTTGCAGCTACTTGGGCAGATTCAGCCCATGTCCAGTCTGAGGCTAACAAGGAAAATAGATTCATTGAGCACATTGAGCACATCCACCAACAAGTTCATGACATCTTGGACAGAGCCAATGCTAAGTACAAGAAACAACATGATCAACATCGGGTGCCACACAACTTCTAGGTGGGTGACAAAGTGTGGCTACATTTGCAAAAGGAGCGCCTCGCTGGACCCTATCACAAGATTCGCCTGGTCCGATATGGGCCATACACCATCACCAAGGATATAGGGGACAATTCCTTTGAGCTCGGTATTCCACCATTCCTTGGTCTGCACCCAGTATTCAATGTGGACCGCCTTTGGCCCTACTTTCCACCTCTACTAGACACATCCGACATGGCAGAACAACTCACACCAACAGAGTTAAACCCAGATTGCATGGAACAAGCCACAACTGATCGAATTATGGACACATAGATCAAGAACAACCACCAATAGAGGATCCAGCTATATCAAGTTGTTAAAGTGGGCCAACTCCTTCACCAGGGCAAGTGGCTCACCAGGGACCAAGTTCAACAGAAGTTTCCTCATCTCATGGAGGAACTCAACGCAATGGGGACCATTGCTTCCTAAGTGGGGAGGACTGATCCAGGTGGATATTTGTGGCCACCCACCTATTCCACTTGGACCCACACCATTGTTTCTTTCATTTTTTCAGTTTCCTTAATTGTATCACAATTTACTATTTTTAGCAGTTCTTCGGGTCCTGAACTTCCGGAGCTGTTTTGAGGCCCTGAACGATGTTTTTTGGGCATGAATTCTCCGAAAAATATGAGTCAATTCCAGACTTGATATTCACTATCAGCAATGTAGTCCTCAGATAGATCTTTCTAATGATGTATCATGTGCATCAAACGGAGATAGTATGCCAAAGTTACGACCCCGGGAAATTGATGTACCAATTTACCCCAACGGGGCCCATATTCTGGCGTTTCATCTCCTAGGGTTAGGTTTTTAGATGTTTAGGGTTTTCCATTGTTTCTCAGTAATATATAGGCCTTTGATCCTCATTGTAAGAGGCAGTTCAGAGGCCAGTAGCCGCCACATCTCTTCTCAGAGATAAGCTACCAACGCCCTAGCTAGTTTATTTCCATTATGTCTGTAAGCATTTTTCAGTCATTTGTTATTAATGAAATGAAGTCTTATTTCCACTGCATCTCTGCATTTATGTGTATTTCTGTATTTCATTGTGTTCCTACATAAATCCGGATCATGGTGAAAGGTGCTTGGAAAAATAAGTGGAGGGTTGGGGCCCCATAGGCGGGTTTATGTATTAGGGAAATGTATGGGGGACAATCTGCAGAGGGGAAAAATGATGGTGGATGAAATGGATGGTGAATGATACTGTGGAAGTGCAGTCAACATAGAACCATGATGAGGTGACCTAGGAGTCCATTGGGTAAGTTATCAAAATGAGGAGAAGGAGTATGTGACTGATTCTCGAAAAATGCGTAAGACTAACGAGACTCCCATCTCTAAAGGGTAAAAGCAACATGAGTGTTGAAATTCCAAGGGGGGCTATGAATGGGACAACTCATGTGGGGAAGAGTGCTACCAGGTGATAGTACCAAAACGTAGTGGAGGTGACGGTACTGCAGAGCCGGACATATGGACCCTATAGGTAAATGTCAGAGGGTGTTACTGGAGATGCAAATGATATTCAGAGGGAATGACTGAATGCCAGGATAGATGTTATACCTGAAAGGGTAGCGTGGATGGAGGATGACCAAGTACTTGGAAACATGAAAACTAGATACCTGACATAAACAATATCTAAAGATAAAGAACATTTAATAGTTATGCAACGAGATGTGAATGTGAGCATGCGTACCTGAGTGTGAGTATGATAAAAACAATGCTCCCTGGGGGATGAGAGTGGAAAGTGGCTTGGGGAATATGATTGTGTAGGTAGTGGGATTCTGGTCCCATGGCTAAAGACGAATCAAAAAATGGACGTTTGGAGCTCCTAGAATTGAGTCTGGGATTTTGGCAAAACTGACTATATATAGCAGTAGGGCCGACAATGCTACCTCATTTGTACCCGTTGGGAGAAAATATTTGGTTTCAACTGCGTATATGGGGTTTTGGTTAGGAGGCATGAAGGCTTCCTATGAAGGAAAACATGATTTGTGGTGGAGCACGTCCCATGGGCAATCGAGTTTAGTTAACTCCTCAAGGATGTCTTCGTCGCAGTGAAACTGTTGAAAATATAGGGGATCAAGAGGGGTAACTTTGGTGATGGTCACCGTGGGGTTTTTTTCTGGTGGTGACGATGTAGAGGGGGTATCACAAGGAGGTTGCAATGGTTTTCTTGACATAAACCAAATATCGAGATATGGTGGTTTGAAAATGGTAGTCGGGCATAGAATTTCCATGGGGAAATGAATTGGAGAATTGGGAGGATTTGGGGGCAAATCCTCATATAAATCATCCAGGAACCATGGGGGAGTAGGGAGTACCTCATGTTCCAGTGAGAAGATATGAACCACATTAAGTGATCGGGTAGGGGTACTCACTAGTCCTGTTGGAGGGGGGGGGGTGTAGGATTTTGAATTAGGGCCAGTTGGCGTTGCCTGTATTCAATGATCATAGGACATTGATATGTGAAATGATCAAGTGATTCACATAGAGAGTAGGGGCATCTCATACATTCGTTGACTGAGGTCATGACATAATGGATGTTGGTGACTTGTGTTGGGGTGGGTTCTTGTTGAAAGCTCTGGCATACAGTTGTTAGCGTCTGCCGGAATTGAGGTAATGTTAGACAATGGTGTGTGTAATAGCCATATTCTGAACAGATGGCACATGCAAATTTGGTTCGCAATCCTTTGCTATTTATGTTAGGGAAGATAGCAACAGTACTAGATGAAGCGACGAGTGGTGGTGGTTCTCAAGGGAGTTGAATTAGATTGCGTAGCTCGGGTAGAGATGGGCATTTGTTGGTGGGGTGTTCGTCTTTATCGCATAGCACGCAAGGAGGTTGGATATGTGGGGGAAGTGGAGTGGTGGGATCTTTCTTTTTCCATCTTCCCCCAGCTATAGCATGGGTTCTAGTGAGTGGGAGTGTGGGTGGGATGGTGGGAGTAAGTGTGGGAATATGCATTGGGATTCCTTCTATTTGGGGAGAGAGGGATGGTTGAGGGACCATCTCAGGTAGATGTTGATACCATACTAGGATTTCCAACACCATGTTAGGGAGGGTGAGCATTGCGGATACCTAGAAAGATTGTACATCCGGTGGGGGGTAAAAGAAAGAGATTTGGGTAATGGCTTGGGGGACTGTTTCCCAAACCGGGATATGGGATCGGGGGAGGGGAAGATTAGGGACAGGTAGATATGAACAAGTTCCAGGAGATTCCCAAGGGAGGTATTCGATGACTAGTGGGACATCAGGGGTGAAAGAGGCCTTGGTGGGAGGGAGAGTATCTTCAGTTGTCATTCTGTTAGTGGAAATGACACATACTTGTGCTGAGGGATGAATGAGTGGTAGTGCTCCATGGTATGTCCCTAGCAAGGATGGGTCCTTAAAAATTCTGGGACCCATATCAATGAGTGGATAGGTATCTGGATTAGTGTGGAAAAAAGGGAGGATGTTGTCAATGTTGGATGAAGGATTAGGCTCATAATGTGATACCTGATCGATGGTAATGATCATTCCGTTATGGGGAAGCATCATGGTTCGAAACACGCAAGAGGCGATTGCCTTCATAGCATACATGTAGCTGTGACCAAACAAAATATTATAGTCGAGTGGGGCATTGATAACCTCAATGTCTATAAGGATGGTTTTTCCCCCAAGTTCAACGGGGATGTTTTGGAAGAGCCCCTCGGAAGATGATGGTCGTACGTTGTAAGCCCTCAGTGTAATGGCAGAGGGTATTAGATCTGGAGAGCCAAGTTTCTACCATACGGTTTTGGACATGATGCAAGTGGATGCACCTTCATTGATAATGCAGCGGTGGACTGTGATATTTCGGATTTTAACCGATATTTGAAAAGCGACAAGAGTGGGGAGACAGGGTTCTCCACTGTCGAGATCAAATGTGATGAGTCGAGTATCGGTAGGGTGAACTGCTCCCAGGGCGGAAAGTAATGATTTTTGTTGAGTAGGAAAGGTTTGAAGAACTTCTAATACTGACATGGCAGTGGGGGATTGTGCCAAGTCATCGACTAGACCATAATTGTGGGTTGCCCTAGCTTAAGGGTTGTGGACATTCCTGTGCAATGGGATGCGAGAGATGTGAAGAGGTGTTTCAGTATTAGGGCGCATAATCATCAAAGGTGGGCCAGTCGTGATTGGGGTGGCCTCCGAAGTAGTGGGAGTAGGGTCAAAGAGTGTGCTGTATTGATGACCACGTGTTTGTAGAAGGATTTCTTCCTCACTAGTGAGGAGGATAGTTCGATTTGCAGAAGTGCCCGGGTTGTGATATGGTCCTGCCTGTGGTGGGGCAGGTTGCATCTCTTGTTGGGTGTTCATCAACCCTTGATGTGGTATGGAGTTTTTCAACATGGATGGGGTTGGGTGATGAACATATTGTTGTGGGGTCTGCTAGGGGGCAGGCGGTACTGGGGGACGTGCTCAATTTCCAGAGTCTTTCATTTGTTTAAAGTCATCTATTTGGGGGCAATGGTGAGTATAATGGCCATATTCACCGCAAAGAGCACAAGGGAAATTTGTCTAAATATTGTTATTGTTCTTCCCTTGGAATTTGTTTTTATTTCTCCCTTGGGGGTTTTGGTTCCCCTGGTGTTGGTTACCCCTGGCAGGTTGGTTCAGCTACGGTTGGTTCTGATTTCCTCCTAGTCTGGGATTATTATTGTTTCGATTTTTTCCTTTCTTCCTGGCATTGTTTGATTGATGGGATGGATTATCTGTATTCAATTGTTCAAAATTTTGATACTGCTGAACCGGAGAGGGTTGAACAAAATTAACCCCAGTGTGTGGTTTTCCGTGTGGGGAAGGAATGGGATGGGGGGGGGCAGGGAAAGGAAAGTACATATTATTCTGTGGTAATGATCCATAGGATGTGTAGGAAGGCGTGACACTTTCACCAGTGTTTAGGGTGTAAGAAGAGGTAGAGGCCAGGGTACCAGAACTAGGTTGGGCTGCGGGGTGTATTGTGGGTATTGGCGGTGGTCCACTGGTCGGTGGAGGAAAGGTTAAGGGGTATGGTTGTGGATAAGGGGGAGGATTGTAATAAGGGGGTCCACTATATGCTGGTGTATATTGAGGTGTGCCATACATTGGTGGTTGTTGGGGATGTGAATTGTGGTGTGCAGTGGTACCAATCAATCCATCCACTGAGTGAGACAACCCAGGTTTGTCATGGCCGAATGGAATGAGTCTCAGGGCGTCAGGTAGGACCGTATAGAAGTACCCTGATTGTGAGTAAATGAGTTTGAACTGTTGGGCCTTGCTAATGGTTTCTTCTTCAAACTGGGGGAAGGTGGCAACTACGTCTTTGGCAAGGAGGGAAACAAGTGATTTGAGGAACCAATTGAGACATTGTTGTGGAGTAGCTTCAACTTTGCAAAGACTACGTCGTCGACACCATTCGTGAATGTGGTCAACAATGTGCATGGCGGAGGTTTTTTTTAAATTCTAAGAGTAGTTCGAGGCCATTGGTAGTTGAAAGAAGGTGAAGAAAGCTTTGGCCAGGGACTCAAAGGTCACATGGGATCCATATTTTTTTCTACATACCACTTAGCTAATGGGCTAGTGAGTGTACGTTGAAAGAACCTTAATCGGATGGAATCGTCCATCATGCTATTTGAAGAGCACCATAAGTGAAAGGTCATGATATGGTTGGCGGGATCATCTCCCGGTTTTCCTTCAAACTTGGGGATGTATGAAGGCAGTTTGATAGGCATTGCAGGCCATGTGGGGTTGTGCAATATAGGATCATTGGTGAGTGATCTAAAATTGAAGAAGACTTGAAAAACTTGAATAATTATTGCAAGTTAAATGTTATGTGTTTTAAAGCAACTGGATCAATTTGCAACACATAATAAAGGATTACTTATGTAAAATACACATAGACAGCAGCATAAAAACATTGAACATCAACACATAAACACAACAACTTGATAAAGGAGTTCACCCCACTTCAGGCTACATCTCCTGGTCCAGCTTCCAATGGATCATTATTATTAAATTGCTCAAAGTGCTCAAAACCATGCCTTACAATGCTCAAAATGAAAAACTGACTGCTCCAATGGCTCCGCAGCATCCCAAAACCCCTGTCTGGGCTCTTTCGGCACCTGAAACGGTCGAAAAATGAGAAAGATATGCCTCCTTGAAGCTCCTTCTCCAACTTTGCTATCTCTAGTTCTACAATTCGCACCCTTGTTCTCCAAACCTGGCATACACGCTCATTTAAGCGTAAAGAACCCAGTCCCGTGCATAACCGCGCACCGGTACAAACCATAGGACAGTTAAGGGCATCCAGCCCCTAACCGCCTCGGCACCTGGGCACATGGGCACATGCGACCGCGTGCTTTTAAAAAGTGGTTAAGTTGGTTGTAAAACTGTGTAACGCCCGCTCCAGGTCTCAGGCATATGCAAAACCGTGGTTATATGTGTTAAAAAACCCGCACGAATACACAACCGTGCGCGCATTGTATTATGGCATAATAAATGTAATGTATATATATCATAACATATATGTTATGCAATTAATCGCGCGCCATACAATGGTTACAACATATATTTTGTATGTTTTAAACTATGGGTCGGGGCTAAGCCCCGACCCGCCCCCTTTCCATGTATTACATTGCGTTAACTTAAATATATACGCGTTGGAATATTAAACAAGGAACA
>ML784266.1:552792-571126 GCA_009831015.1 Picea engelmannii
GAAACAACATGATGTATACTATCCATTCATGGGTGTTGTATATGCATGTGCATTTTCCTTCATGTCCAAATGCCTTTATCAATCTTGCGGTCCAAAACCCATGACTAGGGTTGACATCAATGACAACAATCAATCTTCCAACACTTATAAGGAAGGTGGCTCCATGTTTCTAAGAGGAAAAGTCCTCATGAATGGTGGAGTGGGTGGTATACCACCTTAGGTTGGAGACCCAAAGAAATGGATGACTAACTTGCTATGGAAAACTAGGGAGCACATAGGACACCACTAAAAAGAAAAGCCTAAAAAGATACAAACCAAACAAATGACCCTTTTGAATGTTTCTAACCCAGGGAGATGAAGTCGTAATCATTCAAAGCATTCATAAAGGAAAAAAACTGGTGAGGAGAAGAAGTTACCCATACCTTCGACCGACGATCCTTTCATGTGTCAAATAGAGAGTACAAATTCCCCCTCAGGTACCGCGATACACCCTTCATAGTCACCTGTGTGTCAATCTATATAATGGAAACTAGGCCACCAACCTATAATCAACAACTAGGGGGGTACATTCGACAACTGGGCGAGTGTATGGGTAAGGTAACTAAACCAGAATATCCTCCTGAGGCCTGAAATGCAACAAGGCCAGAATCACTCTTAGAGTACCTTGGATGGATCCAAGTGTCTCATAGGTCTAACAAAAGTCGGTCCAGTAGCGCTACAAGATTGACCCCCAATACACACTCTCCCAAATGATTTGTTGGAATCAAGAGTGTATAACTTCATCATCGTCCTCCATGCGGCCTCTTGTTTGAGTCCTATGTGAGAGGAGATTTCCAAATTGATTAATTACAAAGTGGATTTTTCACACCATAGCACAGACACCTAAGTTAAGTTTTAGTTGGACTTGGAGGATTTACCTCTCCACACCTAATCCAAGGCCCTAGGATAAGCTATTGGTGAACCCTATAAAAAGTGTTACTAATATATTTTAGATTAGCGCATTTGTTTTAGGGGATTTTCTTACTCAAGGAACGAAAGTGAAACTTATGTTGTTTGAGATTCTTGTGAAAAATAAACTAATTAGAACACTGGAAAAGAAAAATTTACACTAATTATACAAATGGAAAAGAGCTTCAAGAAGAAATCATGAACAATCCTTCAAACATAAAGATGCAATATTTTCTCCTTTCCCTGCAAAATGCACAATGCAACTTTCGAGTGAAACAAAAGAGAAAATGAAAGGATTTTATTTCTTATTTTTTATTTTGAAATGCTTTCAAGATGAGAAGAAAACATAACCCTATGCTAATTTGTTTTTCTTTTTCAAATAAAAATGCAAAGCAATGCAAAGAAAGAAAGAGACCTAACTAGCATAAAAACAAGTTTTTTTTTTTTTTGGTCTTTCAATCAAAGAAAAACTAACAAAAGATGCTAAAATAAATTGCAAAATACACGATTCATGGCCCATTTAAAAATAAAAATGCAACTCATTTTTCTTAAAATTCAATCTAAAAATAATCCAAAAAATATTGGAAACACAGAGAGACAAGAGGATTTTTTTTTTGTTTCATAAACAATCTGAGCCTACAAACTATCTAAACCCCAAACAATAGAAGATTTTGGAACTCAGGAAGACCTGGGAACCACAAGTTTTCTGAAAGAAAACGAAAATCATTTGAATTGTTTTTCCCAAACAACAGAGACGAGTGTTGTGCATGGCCAACCTGTGTATTTATGCGGGCTGTGTATAATGCAGAACATGTATGTACACGAGCTATGTATAATGCAGAACACATATGTATGTGTGTTGTATAGAGAACAAGACATGTACACCTCTCTAAATTTTCAAAAAAAGAAAATGTTTGGACAGACAACCTAGGCAAGGGAAGTTGGTAGGAACCTAGAAGGTGACAAAAGACCCAAAATGACTCAGAACACTCAGAATACTCAGAAAGAAATTGAAAATCAAATCAAACCAAGATATCTCACTAAAACCCTAGAGAGACTCCCCAGCAGAGTCTCCATTTCTCTAATGGGGAAATTCCCCCTAAACTGGCTCTAAGGAATAGGAAGAGAGGTAACTCCCTTAAAAGATTGAATTATCTTTAATCTACCCAAAAATAATATGGAATACGTGATAAAAGAAAGAGAGAAGAGAGGGCTAATGATGTTAGAAAAACAGGACCGCAGAGCAATAAAATAAAACAAATGTAGAAACAAAACACAGAAGACACACAATACAAGAGAGACACAGATTTACGTGGTTCACCTAGTGTGGGCTACGTCCACCAGAGAAATTGCCAGGTCCTTCCTTTATTATTATCCAACAAATGAAGGGATACAACCTACAACAAAACCCACTGTAACTTCCTCTTCTTTCTCTCACAGTCTCCACTCTCAGAATACAATATTCACCATCATACAAAGCCACAATACATTTCCCTCATAAAAGAGGGTTGCCTTCTAGGGAAAAAAACCCTAACATAATCTCTACCGTTAGATCTGCGACCTTATAATGAACGATCCAGATTTACAATGAAATTACAATATACTTTTACAAGGCAATTTTTTCTTCGGGGGCTTCGCCCCCGAACCCCCACTAGGGGCCCGCTTGCCCCCAGACCCCCTGCAGAGGGGGTACCCCCCCTCTGCACTCCCCCGCGTGGAAGAGTGTACATACTTCTGGGGTGTAAATACTTCATGGGGTATAAACACGACTGAAAGCAAGGACCTCTGGATCAGGAAGATAATCAGGCTCCACAACCAACAAATGAGTGCACCTTAAATCCTTATGGTTGATGTAGACCTCTTCCGCTTGTCTTTTCCGCCTAGATAACAGATCTCCTCCCAAAGCTGACCTACAAGGGGTTAAGAATACAATGAAAAAGCATATACAATCTCTAATGATCCCTATAAAAGACTAAATATAGATATAAATGTTCAAATTAACAAGAACATATACACATAGGATTTTGGGACAAAGATAATCTCTTTTATTCAAATTCAAGATAAAAAGGTTACAACCTTTGCTTGTGAACACCTCTCTACAAACCAAGTCTGGGCTCCTCTGTCATGGCTCCAAGTGCACCAATCCCACATAAAATTATCACAACCAACATGCCATCAAGGGAAGAAGGAAGGGTTGCATAGGGATAATGGTTGAGGGGGAAAGTTGAGGTTAAAACGCAGAGCAAGATGAAAAACTTAGGGAATGAGAGGGAATGGATTTTGGTAGAGTTTTCTTATTCTCTTGTTCATATATCTAAATGACTCCTAAAGACCTCTTTTAATATGAGAAAAATATGGTTATTCAGTTTGGGGATAGGCTACAAGGGGTAAAATGGTTAGGAAACCGTCCATATCCCGTAAACTCCACCGAAATACATGCAATTTTATATATTTTTTCAGATTTTGGAGGTAAACACGGGATACTTAGCATGCAACAAGTGTATGTACATGGGCTAACTAACATTCAACACACATGTGTATGCAAGATAATAGTGCAGTAGGGAACATACATTATCCAAAAAGTGTTTTTTTAGAAGGAAACCTCAGCAGTATGTTTGGAAAAGTATGCAAATAGATGGGCCAATGTATTGAATGCACAAATGTGGCATTTTTGGACTATAACACCCTCGATCAATCCATTAGTGAAACTTGTCACCACTTGAAGACGTTAGTTTTCGATTTGGAAACCCACATCATCATGATTTCATCACTCCCTCACCTAACTTAATTGGGGTTTTAAGTGTATCAATGGTGGATAATTAGTCTCATTTAACATTGATTCATAAATCTCATCGATTCTTATGCCTTATCATTGTCATCACTTTCCTGGTTGGACCTCACTTCTTGTCTATCTAGTCCTTGAAAATGATAGATATATCATCGATGAATCATTTCGTGCCCTCATTGCTTATAGAGGAATGGCGATGGTAATCCTTTCTCAATACATTTATCATCGTCGACCCTCTATAGGATGACCTTATACTTAACCACAGTCCTATCCCAATGGAAATGGGACTGGAACCAATGGTTCAGATCGCATTGATTCCCTCTCGAACGATCTACGACCATCATTACACCACACATTTTATTTTTTTTTGCCGAAATTTTACAAGTCCTGGCACTCGACCACTCCTGACGATAATTCTTTGTCGAATAAGGGTTGATACTTACTCATCCCCCCCAAATCGATGGTCGCAAACTCTTTCGACCCATCCCATATTTTCTTGACTAGTTAACCCATTGATTGGGACTTAGTCATTTTCTTGGTTCTACAAAATTTGGTCCAGGTACTCTGGGGTTTGCAAACACTCTCAGACCGTAGCTGGTATCTCAACCTCATGAGTAAGGAAGATATTTCATATCTTTCAATCTTTCCACAAAATTTTAGGACTTCCTTAAGGTTCAAAGACATCCATTTCTCATAGGGAACTCCCCAACATGAGGACACTTACATCACTAAGTGAACGATGTTTCTGTTCATGTCCTGCAAACTTTCCTCCAATGCTACAAGATTCTCAGGGACATAAACAATCCATACTTATTAATTTTCACAACTCAAAAGTTTAGCACTTCTACCATAGGAAATTTCATTTACTCAAAAGTTTCAATTCATCGCAGGAACTTATATTTTTCATTCATTTAAGAAATACAAATATACATCATTCATGCAAATTTAAACAACATAAGATAAACACTTATCTGATAAGGTAAAATATCTAACACCAACTAACTAATAGAGGAAACCTTTCCTCCCAACCTTAGGCCATACTATAGAGTTCCTTCCTATGGTATGCCATCCTCATGCCAAGCAATGATGCCACTAGGGGAACGATACATCTGGGTTACAAAACTTAAAATGATCCAGGAATTTTAGTCTCCTTCCTCCTTTAACACAACATAAGTTTCCCCCTTCCCACTAATCTTAGAAAATCTATAGGTTTATTAGGTGGTTTTTCAATTGGACTTCTTCTGCGAGAGGGAGTCCCTTCTCTACTAAACAACTCCTCAGTGACCTCCCCTTACCAGTGTCAATTTTTGTCTAGTAAGCACAAAGTTGTAGTCCTTCTTACTCCAGTCTATATCTGGGCCTTCTCTATTCAAGGTGATCGTTAATAACTCAGATGATCCTCCTATTTTATTCAAGGAAAAATCCCTTCTTTCTTCTTATCTTTAATATGTGCCCATCAACACCTATGTTTGCTACCTTGTATCTCAATCGGGTTGCCACTCACTTTTTCTTTTTCATTTCATCTCCACTCGATCTTATTTGTTATTTTCCTACTTCCTCTTGTTTTTCATTCGACTGTGTGTGTTTTTTGTGTGCGTGATTCCCTGACCCTCTCCTGGGTTTTCTTCTCCATCTGCTCTCCTATTTTTCTGTCTGGTGGTGTTTTTCCATATTTCAACTTGTACTTCCCAGTCCTCTCAAGATTCTCATGGATTTCTGTAGACTTAACCTACAGTCTTCCATTCCCCATATGAATGGGTAAATCTATGGTGTCCTACAAATTTTCATTTAATTGACCCGTTTCTTCTTGAAAGACCATCTGCCAACAACCATTAATTATTCTATCTACCTCTATGAATTATTTTACTAGTCATGTGGCCTCCTCCAGGTCTGGTACACTGATATATGTATGTTTATTCTTTGCCAACATAATTTGGCTTGCTAAGAAATATTTTTTTTTTCCTCATTGATACATCTCAACTCTTGTTCACCCAACCATTCAATCAATCCTTGCTCCATCAATTCCCTATAGTTTATCATGGCTAGTACCCTCAAGGATGTTCCCTCTTAGCCAATGGCTTGAAGTCTTAATACATGCTTCATAAAAAAATTTACATGAAGTCTTAGTACATGCTTCATAAACCAATTTACATGAAGTCTTAGTACATTCTTCATAAACAAATTTACATGAAGTCTTAGTATAATTACAGTCTTGGGGGAAAATAGGGTGTTACATGAACTATATATTTTTTACAAACAATTATTTTCAAGAATATCATAATGAAAGTACCTTTTAGATGAATTGTTGTTAGAATCGATATTGTAAAAGGTGTACATGATGCACAACCCATTTGAAAGATGGTAATTACATGGAATTCATAAATTTGTTGTTATTAAAAGAGTTTTATACTATCTATGTTATTAAAAGATTTTGGTGCTAATCATCATTTTGGTTTTGTATGAATTTTAATCATGTGAAAGGAATCAATAATTAGAGGTGTAAAATAGACAAGGATACTTAAATCAGGTTATTATTTTATTGAAGGGTGTTAAATAAGTATTCAAAGAGTTATCAATTTGAATAAGTTTTATTGCTGAATTAGTTGAAATTTTGTGTTAAACCTAGAAGGATATGGCAAGGAAAGACATGGAAAGGAAAGGCATAGCAAGGCTAGGCATGGCATGGAAAGTCAAGGAAAGGCAAGACATGGCATGGAAAGGCAAGGAATGGCATGGAAATTCAAATCATGGCATGGTATGACATGGCAAGGAAAGACAAGGAAAGGCAAGGAAAGGTAAGGAAACACAAGGCAAGGCATGACATGGCATGGCAAGGAAAGGCATGTCATGGAAAGGAAAGGAAAGGAAAGACAAATCAAAGTAAGGCATGGCATGGTATGTAATGGAAAGGAAAGGCATGACATGGCATGGCATGGCATGGCATGAAAAGGAAAGGAAAGGAAAGGAAAGGAAAGGCATGGCATGGCATGACATGGAATGGCAAGGCAAGGAAAGGAAAGGCAAGGAAAGGAAAGGAAAGGAAATCCAAGGAGAGGAAATGCAGCAAAAGGCAATGTAAGGCATGGCAAGGCAAGTCATGGCATGGAAAGGTAAGGAAATGAATGTCATGGAAAGGAAAGGCATATAATGGCATGGAAAGGAAAGACATGGCATGGAATGGAAAATAAAGGAAAGGAAAGGAAAGGAAATGCAAGGAATGACATGGAATGGAATGGAAATGCAAGGCAAGGCAAGGCAAGGAAAGGAAATGCAACACAAGGAAATGAATGGCATGACATGGCAAGGCAAGGAAAGGCATGGCATGGCACATAATGGCAAGGAAACGAAAGGAAAGGAAACACAAGGAAATGTAAGGCATGGCATGGAAAGTCAAGGCATGTCATGGAAAGTCAAGGAATTCCATGGCGAGGTAAGGCATGGAATGACATGCAATGGAATGGCATGGAAAGGAAAGGAAATGCAAGATGATGAAAGGAAATTCAATCCAAGTCATGGCATGGAAAGGAAAATCATAGAATGGCAAGGCATGGAAAGGTAAGGAAAGTAAAGGAAAGGCAAGGCAAGGCAATGAAAAACAAGGAAATTAAATGCATGGAATGGCATGTAAAGGTAAGGAAAGGAAAGGAAATTCAAGGCAAGGCAACGGAAAAAAAGGAAATGCAAGGCATGGAATGGCATGGCATGTCAAGGCAAGGCATGGCATGCCATTACATGGCAAGGGAAGGCAAGGAAAAACAAGGAAATGCAAGGAAATGCAATGCAAGACATGGAATGGGAAGGAAAGGAAAGGAAAGGAAAGGAAAGGAAATGCAATGCATGACAAGGTAAGGGATGGAATGACATGGCATGGAAAGGAAATACAAGGAAATGAAAGGAAAGGAAATGCAAGGTATAGCATGGAAAGGAAGGAATGGAATGGAAATGCAAGGCATGGCATGGAATATCATGGGAAGGAAAGGAAAGGAAATGCAAGGGATGCAACACAAGGAAATGAAAGGCACAGAAAGGAAATGCATGGCATGGCACGACATGGAAAGGAAAGGAAAGACAAGGAAAGACAATGCAAGGCATGGCATGACATGGAATGGAAAGGTAAGGCATGAAATGGAAAGGAAAGGAAAGGGATGTCATGGCATGTCATGGAAAGGTAAGGAAAGGAAAGGAAATAAATGACAAGGTAAGGCATGGAATGCCATGGCATGGCAAGGAAAGACAAGGAAATGCAAGGCAAGTCAATGCAAGGTATGGCATGGAAAGGAAAGGAAAGGAATGTCATGGAAAGGAAAGGCATGGCATGGCATAGCATGGGAAGGAAAATAAAGTAAATGCAATGCAAGGAAATGCAAGGCATGGAAAGGAAATGCATGGTATGGCGTGGCATGGAAAGGAAAGGCAAGGAAAGGAAAGACAATGAAAGGAAAGGAAATGCAAGGCATGGCATGGCATGGAATGGCAAGGCAAGGCATGACATGGAAAGGCAAGGAAAGGCATGGCATGTCATGGCATGGCAAGGCAAGTCAAGGCAAGGAAATGAATGCAAGGCTTGGCATGGCATGTCATGGAAAGGAAAGACAAGGAAAGGTAGGACAATGCAAGGAAACACAAGAAAATGAAAGGCATGGCATGGCATGGCATGACAAGGAAAGGCATGGCATGGAAAGGCAAGGAAAGGCATGGAATGGAATGGAAGAGAAAGGCATGGCATGGCATGGCAAGGAAAGGAAAGGAAATGCAAGGCAAGGCATGGTGTGGAATGACACGAAAAGGCAAGGCATGGTATGGAAAGGCAAGGCATGAAATGGCAAGGCAAGGCATGGCATGGGAAGGAAATGAAATGAAATTAAAGGCATGGAAATGCAATGCAAGGTAATGCAAGGCATGGAATGGGATGGCATGGAAAGGAAAAACATGGCATGGAAAAGCAATGCATGGCATGGAAAGTCAATGCAAGGAAGGGAAATGCAAGACAAGGCAAGTCTAGACATGGCAAGGAAAGGAAAGACATGACAAGGCATGGAAAGGAAAGGTCTAGGTCTAGGTATGGAAAGGAAAGGAAAGGCAATGCAAGGAATGACAAGGAAAATAAAGACATGAAAAGTAAAGGAAAGGCATGGCATGGAAAGTCAAGGAAAGGAAAGGCATGGCATGGAAAGAAAAGGAAAGGTATGGAAAGCCAAGGAAAGACATGGCATGACATGGCATGGAAATGCAAGGCAAGGAAGGAAAGGAAAGGAAAGGAAAGGAAAGGAAAGGAAAGGAAAAGACAAGGAAAAGATAGGAAATAAAGACATGAAAAGGAAAGGAAAGGCTAGGCATTGATCATATACTTTATTGTGGATGCTCCATCCACTTGGAATCTTTCAAATTTATTCATGGAGTTGGTTACGTTGGAATTCACACATGTGTTGTGGTTGCATGCATGCAAATTCTTGTAGGGAACATTCCATGTGGACACTTAGCAGTTGAATTAACTTGATGCCTATTTTTGGTGCTGTGTCCCCTTCGTGAGCATTATTTGGTGCATACTACTACTATTTTTGGATGAGGGAAAATTGCTTTGGAGAGACTAATGTCCACATGTTGTAACATGGTAAACCATGGATTGAGGAGAGATATAACTAATTTATTATTATAATATTTATTTGAATTATCATGGATTTAGTTAGCAAATAATAATATTTTATTGTATAAGAGAAGAGACTCACTCTATAAACAAGAGTTCTCTCTCTCCATTGTAGAGGGTAGAGAATTTGGGTATTTAGAAGATCTCCTCTGGGGCTACATTGTAGAACATTTTGGCAAGTTTAATGGATAATTTAAGGCATATTTTCATTTGATGTGAGCTTTATTGTGCACTTATATTTTATGTGTTGATTTTTTATTAAGAAACCCTTGTAACATGTTGTGATTGCCATTATAATGAACCATGCTTCATTTTGTATAGAGTAATGTGAGGTTTCAACTCTCTTATTTCTATTGTGATTATGTTAGCCTACATGATTCTTATTTTTGGTTCCTGGAGTCTTAACTAGGATGGTACTTCAACATTTCATCAAATTTAGGTCAGAACCAATAATTGCGTATGGATTTAGAAATTAGCAATCATTTCTACCATAAGAGATTCGTTAATGAGTAACGCAAGTATTTATAATCACTTTAGAAAAAACGAACTATTTTTACTTACATAGACTTCCTTAACGCTTTAAAAAGTGATTAATAAAATTAAATAAATTATTACAATGATCAATGCAATAATACACTCCAAATCTATTTGAATACTCAACCAAATTGAGAAAAAAATTATTTCATTTCATCAAAATTTCATAAATCTATCCAAATTTTGTGAAATAGTTGCTAGAACCTAAAACATATTTGTATAGTATTCAATAAACATCTCCTATAATAAGTGGATTTATTGAATATTGTAAAGGTAATTGTAGTTTCTATTAGGTAAATGTAATTTATTGAATGTACAAACACATCAAAATCTAATTTGATGCATTAAGTGATCCTTATATCTTTCGATGTATGAGTTTCTCCTTCCAACTATTGAAAAACAATATTCAACTTATCATACTAAGAGATATTAAAGTGAAGGTTATAGGAGATTTTGAGTTTGACAATTCATCTTCTCATCATGTATTAATTATCCCAAATCCATCAATAATCCCAAAGTGTACATTGATTTCAGCTCATGAATTATTCTGTCCATGTTCGTGTAGGTTTCTCTTTTTATAAAACAATGTGAATCTATGTTTCCTAGGAATATCCTTGTAGCGGTATTTTTATGTGGAATTAGTTCATAGAAGAATAGAGATACAAAGTTGTTTCTATTACTATTTCCGAGAGTTATCTTTTGAGAATAGATTTCTTTAAATCCATTTAGATTAGATTTGTTTCTTGCAATTTCATATATAACAGAAAATATTGGAAATTGAAACACTTTGAAATTCATACATTCATCAACTTAAAATGTAAAAACAATGAGATTCATAAAAAAGGTTCCATGAAATGTGTGTGTGTGTATTCAACATCGTCTAAAGTATACCTTTTTTACAAAATGGCACAATGTGTCCAATAAACAAAATGACAAGTTCCCTAACAAAAAAAACAACCATATGGTGGCCTAGATACAAAATGGAAGTCATTGGTCACTCATTGATCATTTCCACCCTCGCCACCCTCAAAAGAATCCGGAAAATCGATCTTTCTTCTCTTTCTCAAAGAAGCACCTCGAGTGTTTTTGCACCTGGGCATGGTTCGTCTCTTTGGAGACTGCACAAAGAAAAAAAGTTGTTATAAGTTTTTTTCCACAATGAAATGAATTAAAAGACTTACAAAATGATACTTTATAATTCAACATAAGAGAACTAACTGCAGATGGTACTGAAAATCATGAGGGTGTTACCCTCCTCCGTGACCCTAATATCTCAGCAATGCCACCTTGTGTTAGTTACAAGGATCAAATCATGAAATTTAAACAAATATGCATAAAATCAATTCCATTCATGATACAAAAAAATTGATCATCAACACATTATCATCCCATGAATATCTCGAGAATTGATGGAGAGTTGATGGTAGGTAGAGCGCTCGATACAACCTGATCCAAGGAAACATTTACTGTGGCAACCTCGATGGATGTCACAAGTGGAAATGGTGGTGAGGGTGGGTGGCATATGGATGCATCCACTGTGGATGGATGCGATGAAAAATGTGGTGTGGATGGGTAGCTTGTGGGTGCATCCACTGAGGATGCATGGAATAAGAAATATGGTGGGGGTGGGCAGTGATAAACCCCCATGGGCTATACAAGTGATGGAATAACACTTGTCTTAGAAACAGGTAACCCAAAATCCATGGTCGTCTACCCAAGGATTCGACTAGTATTGTAACTGGCGAAAATATCAATAGCCTTCATACATATTAATAATATTTTTATTAGTACCAAATAGTAAAATTCAACAACACAAATACAAAAAATTTGATATTTAAATGATATTTAACTCAACACATGATACCTATGAAGTAGGTGACTCGTCCATCCTAGGTGAACATTGCTTGACATTTCTTGGTCCCACAATCTATAGAAACAAAAGAACATTATAAATTTGAGGATGACAAAAAATGAAGGAATCACTATGGTGAATTTATCAAATGTGACACATACCTATGTATATGGTACACCAAATGAGAAGGATTCCTCTATTGTTGCACCAGTGGTGGATACAGACACTGATGCATCTATCGACACAGAGGGTCTGTTATACGGGCGTAACAACTGCAAAAAAGTATACAATAAAATATCGAAATAAATACACATAATACTATATAAATATATAATGATTAAGAACATAGAGATGGTTAATATAATAACCTCCTCCATGAATCTTTGGTGTCCACTAGCCTCCATAGGCCCATATCAAGTCTTCCTATAACTTGAGCATCTGTGAGGCTCACATGAACAACTTCTTTGTCCATGTACCCTCTCCTCACAACAATTTTCTCTAGGGATTGAAGGTACGACCCCTCTTTCAATGTCATCAAAAAGTACCTCGTATTGATATAGTGAAACAAAATGACCATGTTGCACTAGATTCTGATTCAAGGATGATAGAGATACATGTGCTTATTATAATCCCTCTTCAACAAGAGGATGTTGGGCAGAGGAGTTAGGCATTTTCCTAGGGGGATGAGGACCAAACATGGGATTATGCCTAGCATGCTCTCATTCTTGTGTGGATCCTCGAACCACCCCCTGGAAATCACCAATGTCAAAGTAGTTCACATCGTGACCTAAAATAAATTATGCCCATAATTTTCTCAAAAAATATAAAGGCACCTCTATGTTATTGCATGGAGGTTTATCAAAGACCATGAACCACCTATCCATCCAATTATCATTAAACTGGGGTGGATACACCAATACATACAAATGTGTTTTTTTATTGATACGTAGTTGTTTTCTAGTTCAATGATCAATAAAAAGAGACATCAGATCTTGTTTTGAAATACCCAAGTCTCTAACTTGGTTTCTATCTTGTCCAATTATGTAAAACTTGAACATTCTAGCCTTATACTCAGAAATAGAAGTTAATTTCCCTTGGGAACTTTCAATGGACCTCACAATGACGTCCAATGAAGTGGCCAAGGACTCTTGGCTAGGTTCTCTTGTTCTACTTAATTCATTGACAAGTGATCTCAACGTGGCCAACCCCTCATCAATTTGTGTGTTTATGTTTTGAGGTTATGGTGGGTTGGGGTTTTCCTTGCCTTGGTTTTCTTGTGGGAAGTTTTCATTGTCTCTGGGTTCCATATTAATAACATATAATGCAATTTAATAAGGCACGACATATAAATTAGGCCAGGTTTTTTTAATTAAAATAGAAAATTACAAAAAAAATCAATACATATTTTAAGAAAGTATTAAAACAAAAAAATAATCATGCACACATGACTGCATTATTTTATATTCATAATAGAATTCCATTTTCTATTGTGAACACTACGACAATTTGATATTTTTAGAAGATTAGAAATTTCTCTAATTTAGATTATTTTAGAATATGTTAAATTAATTGAATAGAAGAAGGTATGGGAGAAAAAGAAGATAAATCAAGCATACCTTGCTTGACTTGGATAAGGTGGAAAGATCTTATCTTTGCTTATTGTTTTTATCCTATCTATTTTATCAATGAAGGGAAAATGTGAGGCATGATCGATGCAAATGGGTACAAATCGCACTCGCGGTCCCTTAAAAAATGGCATGACAGAATAATGCACAAGAATTATTAGGAATGTGCACACATTCTTAGGAATACGCATGTGTTCCTGCCAACGTACCTATGTGGCATGTTGAGTGGAGGTTCGATATTTTACAAACCTATAGAATTAGGAGAGCATGCCCGTTCCTAGGAACGTGCACGCGTTCTCACGAGTGTGCATTCGTACTGATCCCCTTGCCACTTTTTCATCCACCAAGTTTGTGCACTCACCCAAGAGAAATACGTTGTTTAGTCAATTGATAAATATTCGACAAAAAGGTCCAATTACAGAGAACATTTAACAATTCCAAAATATCAGTATTAGGGTAAAGAACATTGTTTAGGATAATTTGTTAGATCTCGATGAGAGATTTCCAACAACGCGTGATTCACCTCAAACAGACGTTGTATGAGGAAGATATCGCATTTTTAAGTTTCAACAAAATGGTGGAAAATGGCAGACAAGAGTGCCATGTGGAACTGTACATACTGATGACATGACATATCCATACAATGACATGGAAGGGTGATGTGGCATCCATCCAATGATGTGGAAGGGTGACATGGCATCCATACAATGACATGGAAGGTACAATCAACATGAGGATGTGGCAATTCAATCAACAAGATGATGTGGCATCCATATGGTGAGTTGGAAATGGTGGCCAATGAGAGGATACCACGTGGACCAACCAGGTGGTTCCATGTGGCACCTTATAGAAGGCTAGTAAGGCCTGACACATCCTACCAAATTTGGTGGATTCCACCAGATCTAGCAGATTCTATAAAATTTGGTGAAATCCCACTATATTTGGTGGATTGTGCGTTATTTTACCAGGGAATGAAAATCAATGCACATGGAGCGTTGGAATGGAATTCAATGCAGTACATACTTGTGCAATATTGGATTTTGAGCTAGAGGGGGAGTACCGAGAGCCTATTCAGAACCCTATTGAGTTTATACTAAAAAGTCTCATAATTTCGAGAGGAGTCTGAATCCGACCTCTGTTTCTGAGTTAGAGTAGCTAAACAAAAAAGTGTTGAAGGTATGGCATGGAAATCAATGTAGTATGCACTAACATAGTCTTGGAGTTTGTGCCATAGGAGAAGTCCCGATATCATGTTCATAACCCTATCGAGTTTATACTCAAAAGTCTCAGAATTTCGAGAGGAGTCTGAATATAACCTCTCTCTCTCTCTCTGAGTTGGTGCATATGAAAAAAAATGTGTTATAGAGACACATGGGAAAAAAAATTGAGACGGTACAGATATGACATAATGAAACATTAGAGTTTGTGCTAGAGGGGGAGTCCCAAGGGCCTGTGAAGAAGTATATTGAATTTATACTCAAAAGTTGCAAAATTTCGAGAGGGGCTTGAATTTGACCTTGATTTCTAAGTTTGAGTAGCCAATCATAAAAGAGCTTCTAGATCCTTTGTTTCCAAGCCAAGTATAGTAGAGTCTATAATATAAAGTCTCATATTTTCCTGTAAAATCCAATGGTGGTTTCTTTTCTGTCACAGAGTTTCATATCTGAAAGGTGATTTCAAAAGTTGAATTGTAAGTCTTTCTTTGTATTATTTCAACATTTTGAGATTAATGAAGAGCGGTCTCACTGTTAGGAGTGGACCCAAAGAAGTAGCCAGGATGTCTGGTGAACTTCATTAACAAGTTTTGGTGTGGTTTTGTTGATATGTGTTATCTCATGATATCTTCTTTACATCTCACATTTCACTGATGAAGGATGGATTATGCAAGTTAATTTCTCAAGTATGAATGCTTAGTTAAGAGAAGAAATTCACATAGCATTGCAAGATGCACTGCCAAATTAAATATCTTGGAAAAACTAAAAATATTTGCTATCAATGAGGGACCAATGGTTATATTGGTAACTTAATGCTTTTAGATCAAGTGGTGTCAGAGAAGGTTTGGTAGGTGAATGCTTACAAGAGCTAGAATCAAGTGAGGTGAAGGAAATATTGCAAGTTACAATCCATAATTTCAAAGGAGATTTTGTAAACATGAGATGGATTCTATGGGAAAGGAAGGAGAAGATCCCCCCATGAGCTCCAGGGAAGTAATGGCTATACCCTGTAAAATCAGGGAAATGAAAGATGTTTTCAAACCCTTTATCGATTTTTTTGTTATTGTGTACTTAGATGACATTTTGGTCTTTAGTCATACTTGGAAGGATCATGCAACATGCAAAGAAAGTACTTGATGTACTAAAAAGGGAGAAGTTATGTGTGAACTTATCTGAATGTGAGTTTGGTAAGATCTCTCTTGTATACTTGGGTTATCTTGTAGGGAATGGTCAGTTGATGGTATATCCCTCTAAGGTGGAAGTCATATTAAATTGGCCCAAGACAAGTACTATGATGGAAGTAAGAATCTTCCTAGGGGAAGTACAATACTGGAAGAAATTTATGGCTAATTTCTCATATATATCCACTCCTTTTATTGCATTAACAAGTGTGAAATAGGTCTTTCAGTGGGGAGGTAAGAAGTAGAAATCCTTCAAGACATTGAAAGAGAAGTTGAGTACAACACCAGGTTTTGATCTAGGTCATCACCATGAATTGGTGAAACTATCATAACAAGGAGTCCATGAAGAAGCCCACCTATCCCTTTCTTGGATAGGTATCTAGGAAGATTCCATTATGGGGAAGCATCCTGCAGTGGAACATTTATGATCATTATTTTGGGGAAGAAGCCTAAAATGGAATATAAATATTTATCATTTGTAAATAGCAAAGTTAGCATGCATATGTAGTCCTTCTAAATTATGTTTCCATTGTTGTAAAGTAGGATGGAAATAGTCTTCTTTGTATGAAGTAAGGAGGTAGAATACTTATTAAAAAATGAAATAAGTATAGGTGGTTGTTGATTAAATTCCATGTAAAATGTATGTTTTATGCTATGTAAAATTTTTATGTAAATTCCATGTTCATGTAAGATGAATTGAAAAGAAGCAAGTCAAACAGTACAATTGTTTGGGAAAACATGTTTGGATTTTGCTTTCAGGGAAGTGAGTGAAGGAAATGAGGAAGAAGTTCATTTAGAGGCTCCAATTACACATCAATCAGTGCAAGAACAATGAATCCAAGATGGCCCATGGCATGTCCAACACTAGAATGATCAAGTCAAAGATGAAGATCCAAGATGGAAATTCAAGATGGAGGTCCAAAATTGAGATCAAATCCAAGATGGAGATCTAAGATGGGAATCCAAGATGGAGATTCAATATGTAGATCCAAAATGGAGATCCAATATGAAGAGCGAAGATGGAGAGCCAAGATAGAGATACAAGATGGAAATCCAAGAAAAATATTGGTCCCAAGATGGATTTAGTCCAAGATGAATATTAGTTCCAAGATGGAGATTGGTTTGAAGTGCATATAGGAAATATGGATAGAGAACATAAAAGTGAGGGAGATTTATCATGACCAATTGGCTGAGTAATTCCATACTTTCGGTGGTACAAAAGCTTCCCAGTGGGGAGGAATGATCCAGGAGGATATCAGAATGCTCAAAATTTAACAATTTCAACTGCTAAAACAAATGGTACAATTGAAAAGAACTTGAAGAGAGATTTCCAAAGGAGTGTGATTTGCCTCAAACAAACATCGTATGAGGAAGATATCACGTTTTTAAGTTTCAACAAAATAGTGGAAAATGGTAGAGAAGAGTGCCACGTGGCACTGTACATACTACTAACGTGGAATATATGTACGATGACATGGTATCCATACAATGATGTGGCATCCATTTGATGATGTGGTAGGTACATTCAACATGATGACATGACATATGTATGATGATGTGGTGGTCTAGTTAACAAGATGACATGGCATCTGTATGGTGAGTTGGCAGTTGTAATGATCCCAAGCCATTATGCAAGGATCATCACTGTTTTGGTGTCTTTTTAAAACTTTTTCTGAGTGAGGTATTTCGTCAAACACTTTTTTGATCTACCTTTTAGATGTGTTTATATGTGTGTATGCAGCAAATAACAGAAAGAGATAAGCATGGAACATACCTCAACCATATGCAATAAGATAGACAAGCCAAAAAATCTCAGTTCTTCTTTATTCATAAAATAGAGAACCTGCTACAATGAAGATGCCGATCTGGAATGCTCAACAGATGGCCAAGAAGATAGACAATAGATAAGAGCTTCTACAAAATGCTCCCGCTAATACAAAATATGCCTCCAAAGGCTGAATAAGAAATGAAGATCAATACAAGTAGATCTGAATGCCAAACTCTCCAGCTGAAGAATTCCACACTCCAATAGAAGGTTGAAACCCTCAATAACTCGGCCCTGCTGCCAAAGGTGTCCAATAACCCTAATAAATATGCCAACTGATAGATCGGGTGATGGTATGAACAATCCAGGTGACCGAATTTCCAAGATCCCTCTCAATCTCTGTAGATCTGAAATCCCCACCTGAATGGTGCACCTCACTAGATGACTGAAACCCTAGATAATTCGTCTCTGCTGCCAAAAGTGTCAAATCACCCTAATAAATATGCCAACTGATAGATCGGGTGATTTTAAGAGCAACCCAGGTGACCGAATCTCCAAGATCCCTCTCAATCTCTGTAGATCTGAAATCCCCCATTGAATGGTGCGCCCCACTGGATGACTGAAACCCTAGAAAATTCATCCCTGCTGAAGGAGGCCTCCAAATGCTCTGAAACTCTCCAGAAATATAGATCGGGACACTTCAAGTCACTAGGTAAAGTCTCAGGGTCAGATCTGAAGTGTAACCCCTCCAAACGGACTAGATCTGGATCTCAAAAACGCCCT
>ML784266.1:575748-587929 GCA_009831015.1 Picea engelmannii
ATAAATATGCCAACTGATAGATCGGGTGATGGTAAGAACAACCCAGGTGACTGAATCTCCAAGATCCCTCTCAATCTCTGTAGATCTGAAATCCCCCACTGAATGGTGTGCCCCACTGGATGACTGAAACCCTAGATAATTCGTCTCTGCTGCCAAAAGTGTCAAATCACCCTAATAAATATGCCAACTGATAGATCGGGTGATGGTAAGAACAACCTAGGTGACCGAATCTCCAAGATCCCTCTCAATCTCTGTAGATCTGAAATCCCCCATTGAATGGTGCGCCCAACTGGATGACTGAAACCCTAGATAATTCAGCCCTACTGAAGGAGGCCTCCAAATGCTCTGAAACTCTCCATAAATATAGATCGGGACACTTCAAGTCACTAGGTAAAGTCTTAGGGTCAGATCTGAAGTGTAACCCCTCCAAACGGACTAGATCTGGATCTCAAAAATGCCCTCCTTCTCTTCAATTCGCCCTACTGCTCAAGAAATAATCTGAGCCATAAAACTATCTTAGAAAGCACTAGATCTGATGTCCAAGGCCCTGCAATGAAAACCCAAGTGATAGAATCCTCAACGGCCCTGCCAATCTCCTACACGAATCTCTCTCCAAAGATGGTGCACCCCTCTTGCTGGAATCCCTCAACTGGTGCGCCCTCTCTCTATCTGCACATGAAACTGATGTAGAATCCTCCTACAACTGAGTATATTTGGAACTAGAATGGTGTGGGAGAGTATTGCATCTCCAAGACCAAGCTTGGGACAATATAGGTGGAATCTTTCACCACCGAATCATCCTCTAGGGTTTGTTATGTCAAAACCCTCAAAACCCCCAATATTGGGCTCACTAGCTAGAAGCCAGAAATCAAAATAAGATCATACATGAATGAATGAGAATAGGCCCTTGCCTTTCTTTTATACTTTTGGCTCACCTTGTCCCTCCAAAGTGACTTTCATTTTATTAATATTTAATTAATTAATTAACCTTTTTACCTCTAAAAATCTCCTTATCTCTCTTTGTGGCTTCCCTAACCACTGAAAGTCACTTCTAGCCATCCCATCCTGTAGTGTTGTTTTTCCCGATTCCAATGAGCTATTACACTGATAGGTTCCTCCAAGTAATGTGCCCAAAATGACATCTTCAGTGAATTTCATTGACTTATAGCTCAAAATAGTCAAAATCCTGGAAATCCTCAGAATGCAACGAAACCAAAGCCAACCTGTGCGGAATGGCTCATAATGATGGAATATGATCATCAATGCAAGCTGGACCCCATAATGCCTCTCAAATACCCCTGTACTCGCTATAGCATCCATCTGGCTACTCTGGTCATCATAAATCTTTGCCCTGTGATGATGTCCCAAAGTGGGGACATTACAGCAGTGGTGGCCAATGAGAGGCTACCATGTGGACCAAACAGGTGGTTCCATGTGGCACCTTCTAGAAGGCCAATAAGGCCTAAGGCATCCCACCAAATCCGACGAATTCCATCAAATTTGGAGAAATCCCATTATGTTTAGCGGATTGTGCCTTACTTAATAGTGGCATGAAAATTGATGCACTCAGAGGGTTGGAACGAAAGTCTATGAAGTACAGACTGATGTAGTCTTGGAGTTTGAGCTAGAGGGGGAGTACCGAGAGCCTGTTCATAAGCCTATCGAGTTCATACTCAAAAGTCTCATAATTTCGAGAGGAGTCCGAATTTGACCTCTATTTTTGAGTTGAAGCAGCTAAACAAAACAAATTTGAAGTTATAGAATGGAAATCAATGTAGTACGAACTTACGTAGTCTTGGATTTTGTTCTAGAGGGGGAGTCTCGAGAGCCTGTTCAGAACCCTATTGAGTTTATACTCAAAAGTTTCATAGTTTTGAGAGGAGTCCACATCTGACCTATGTTTCTAAGTTGGTGAAACTGAACAAAAAATTATTATAGAGACACATGAGAACGAATAAATGAGATGGTATGGATCTAGTAGAGCCCAACATTGGAGTTTGTGCCATAGGGGGAGTCTCGAGATATTGTATAGAAGCATATAGAATTTATACTCAAAAGTTGTAGAATGTCAAGAGGAGTACGAATTTTACCTCTATTTCTGAGTTTGCGTAGTCGATAAGAAAAGTGCTTCCAGATCCTTTGTTGTCGAGTCAAGTATAGTAGAGTCTATACTATAAAGTGTAATCGTTTCTTGTAAAATCCAATGGTGGTTTCTGTTTTTGTCACAGAGTTGCAGATTTGAAAGGTGATCTCAGAAGTTGAATTTGAAGCCTTTCTTTGTAGTATTTTAGCATTTTTAGATTAATAAAGAGCGGTCTCACTGTTGGGAGTGTACCTAGAGATGTAGTTAGGATGTTTGGTGAACTCCGTTAACAAGTTTTGGTGTGATTTTGTTGATATTTGTTATTTCGTGATCTCTTCTTTACATCACACATTTCATCGATGAAGGATGGATTATGTAAGTTAATTTCACAAGTATGAATGTTTAGTTAAGAGAAGCAATTCACATAACATTGCAAGATGCATTGTCAAATTAAATATCTTAAAGAAAAATTGAAAAAGATTTGTTCTCAATGAAGGAATAATGGTTAGTTTGGTAACTTAAGATTTTCAGATCATCAAAAAATGGATGAAAGAAGAGAAAAGGGACTATGTTTAAATTGCGACAACACGTATAGTAAGGGGCATAAATGTGGTGAGAAGAAATTATTCTACATAGATTGTGAAGAGGAAGAAGATTAAGAATCGTAAACATCACAAGGTATAGATTTAGAAGATACTACTCCAATGATATATTTCCATGCATTGGTTGGCATCAATACTCCACAAACCCTCAAGATAAAAGGATATATCAAAAATAAAAAAGGTAACAATGTTGATTGATTATGGTAGTACCCATAACTTCATCAATTACAATATAGCAAAAGATCTCAATTGCTTTGTATATCCAACACCAGAGATTCAAGTAATGATTGCAAATGAAGGTACCATAAATGTTTTGGGAAGTACCATAGTATTAAGCTCAATATGGGGGATCATTTTTGGATAGTCCCATGATTGTCATCCAAATGGGTGGTGTTGATGTTGCATTAGGGGTATAATGGTTACAATAATTGGGAACATTATATCTTAATATTTAATATATTTTCATGATATTTTCCTCATAAGGCAAGGAAATTGAGCTTAGAGGTTTCCAAGGGAAAAACTCTAAGGTGATAAGCTCAAATAACATGACAAAATTACTAAAAAAGGGACACCGTGGTGTAATTTCACAGTTTTTCTCACTAGATGTTCAAACATCTATGTCCTCGGCTCTATTGGATCTTCAAATAGTTATCAACAATCATTCCAAGGTATTTGGAGAAATGCCTAACGGTCTTCCACCTACTCGTGATCATGAACATGCTATTCATTTGCAACCAGTAAGTGTACCACCTAACATTAGGCTTTACAAGTATCCATATGCATAGAAGAGTGAGACTAAGTGCATGACCCAAGAAATGTTAGAGGATGGCGTCATTCAATCTATCCAAAGTTCTTTCTCTTCACTAGTGGTGATGGTTATGAAAAAGGATGGTTCTTGGCATATGTGTCCAAATTATAGAAAACTCAACAAAATTACTATCAAAGATAAGTTTCTTGTTCCCGTTATTGATGAATTAATAGATGAATTGCATGCAACAATTTTGTTTACTAAGTTGGATCTTTATTTGAGATATCATCAAATCAAAATGAGGTTGGAAGACATTCCCAAAATATCCTTTAGAACACATGAAGTTCATTGTGAGTTTCTGGTTATGCCATTTGGACTACTAATGCACCTTCAACATTTCAAATATTGATGAATTCTATTTTCAATCCCTTCCTTAGAAAATTTGTGTTAGTATTCTTTGATGACATACTAATCTACAACAATTCTTTGGAAGAGCATGTACAAAATGTTGACAGAGTATTACAACTATTGGAAGAGAAACAACTTTATGCAAATCCTTCCAAGTGTGCTTTTGGGGTTCAAGAAATGGAATATTTGGGTCATATTGTGTCTCATGAAGGTGTAAAAGTGGAGCCTAACAAAATTAAATCTATGAGAGAATGGCCAATTCCAAAAACCTTGAAGAAACTTAGAGGATTCTTAAGATTGGAAAGTTATTACCGCAAATTTTTCAAGAACTATCGTCAACTAGCAACACTTCTAACAACATTATTAAAGAAGGACTTGGACTCAAGAAGAAACCAAATATTTTGAAAAACTTAAGGAGGCTATGTGTACAACTCCTGTCCTGGCCACATATAACTTCAAAAAAAATGCCTTGGGCCATGACATTGGTTTAATTTTGATGCAAGAAGGAAGGCCCCTTACCTTTGAAAGCACGCAACTTAAAGGAAAAAAATTACTCAAACCCCTTTATGAAAAATAAATGTTGGCCATACTACATGAAGTTAAAAAATTACGCCCTTACCAAATAGGAAGACACTTCAAAGTAAAAATAGACCGTGAGAGTTTAAATTACTTCTTAGAGAAATGATTATCTTCAAAAGAGAAACAAAAATGAATTACAAAGATGTTGGGTTTTTAATTTGAAATTATCTACAAAAAAGGAAAACACAATGTTGTGGCAGATGCCCTTTCAAGGAAAGAAGAAGAAACATAAGGTTCACTATGTGCTATTTCCATTGTTCAACTTGATTGGGTGGAAGAAGAAATATCAAGAGGTATACAACATCATTCAACAACTATAAGAGGACCCCATTTCATTAGATAATTTTGTATGGAAGAATGATTTTATATGGTATCATGATTGCCTAAATTTATGTAAGAATTCCAAACTCAAACAAAATGTCCTTCTAGAATTGCACACTTCTCCTATAGGAAGACATTCAATATTCTTGAAAATGTACCACATGATCAAGAAGGATTTTTTCTAGGAAGGTCTTAAAACTGATGTTCAAAATTTTGTGTCTGAATGTGTGGTCTACCAATGGAAAGGGAGAGACAATAAAGACGTTAAGTCTCCTACAACCATTAGCGATACCAAGTCAACATTGGGAATAATTTTAAATGGATTTTATTAGAGTTTTACCCAAATATGAAGGAAAGAATGTCATCATGGTAGTAGTGGATCGACTGACAAAGTATACCATTTTTTTCTCTCTTTCTCGTCCTTTTAAAGAAAGTATAGTAGTTGCATCATTCATGGAAATAGTTCAAAAGATACATGGAGTCCCCAAGATTATTGTAAGTGATCGAGATCTAATTTTCACTAGAAATTTTTGGACTAAATTATTTTCTTCTTTGGGTACTCAATCGGCTCACAACACAACTTACCATCCTCAATCTGATGGGAAAATTAAGATTGTGAATAAATGTCTAGAAGGATATCTTTGTTGTTTTGTGTTTGATAAACAAGCACAATGGGTCAAGTGGTTTCCCTTGGAGGAATGGTGGTACAACACATCCTTTCATACTTAATAAAAAAACGTCCCCATTTATGGCACTTTATGGATATCATCCTCCATCCATCACATCACCTTTGAAAGGGATTGCGAAGGTTCAAACAATGGAGGACCACATAGGGCACCAACAAGAGGTTCTCAAACTATTGAAGGACAACTTTTTTATGAAAAAAAATAGGATGAAACAAACATATCAACATCTCAATGAAAGCGAATTTGAAGTGGGGGATTGGGTATTTTGAGGCTACAACCTCAAGAAAAAAAATAAGGAAAAAAAATTAGCACCCAAATATTATGACCACTATAAGGTTTTGCAAAGGATTGGAAGTATGGATTACAAATTGGAGTTGCCTCCATATTCACGTGTACATCAAATCTTCCATGTTTCTTGCTTAAATAAGGTAATTGACAACAATATCCCAGTCCAAAATATTTTACCAAAGATTAATGAAGAAGGGAAAATCATACTAGAATAAGAAAAAATCCTTGAAACAAGGATTAAACAACTGAGAAATTCAGCAATTACAAAGTACCTCATCAAATGGAAGAACCTACCAGTGGGAGAGGTGACATGGGGAGATGATTTATTCATGCGGAAACACCCATGGTTAGTCAAATGTTGAGGGAAACACTTGTTTTAAGGGGAGGGGCATGTTAAGCCTTAGATAGAGCCCCATGTTATATATAAAATCTCTTATTAAGCCCTAATTTTTGAATTATTACATTTCTAGTATATTATATTTGTATTTATGATAGAACCCTTCATTGCATGCTTTCATTATAATTGTACCCTTTGTCTCCTATATATATATACCAAGGAGACCTAGTCTTAGGATCATCATATCTCATATTGTACATTGAATATATTGTAAAAGGAGGTTTCCCCCTCAAAGTGGACTATTATTCATTGATTTTCTATCATTCTCAAGGTGTTGGTTCATAACAAAGTTTCTAATGGATTCATATCCATTATTAAATTCTCATAATCAAATTATGGTGAGCTAACATGGTCACCACTTGGACATGTGGAGAATATTTGGGCTGTTACCTTGTTTGGACCCAAAATTTCTAATATGAACTCTGTTTTAGGTGCACAATAGCTCATTGGAAAGATATTGATGAGAAGAACAATTACCTTCAAGGAATAGAAAAGTATAAAACATATTTAAGCTATGATAGAGCCAAAAGACATTATTTAGGAAATAAAAAATACAATAGAATTGATGTCCTAAAATTTGACAAAATCAAGACGAATTGATGTCCTAAAATTTGACAAAATCAAGACGATCTGTAAGATGCTTGAATCATGAAATTCCTAATCTAAAGCATCAATAAATTTATATGGTGATTATGTAGATCCATTTTGGATCATTAACATATATTATATTCCATCATTAACATTTAGATAGCTTCTAGTGCACACTGGTAGTCTACCACTCAGTCCATAGAAGTATATTTATACTGTCTAAATGCTTAGCCATTCACTCGTCAAGTGTTGGCCTTGAGATCAACACTAGAAATCTAAACAAGACATATTTACAACATGTACATACAAGAACATTTATTTAAAATCATATGATTCCAGTCACATCTTAATAACCACACATTTACAAATTATACATAATTTTATCCACTACATTCTAAAGATCAAAACATAAATATTACAATAAAAGAACACCACTATAAAGTAACAAATTAAAAAAATATATCTAAAAATTAATAATGCAGGCCAATAATGCATGCCAATTTGACCACATTAATGCTCTTAAAGTGAAAAAAATCTAGAAAAACTAAACAAGCAAACATCAAGCCAATAAATAGAACATGGGAGAAATCGTTGAACTACTTTCCATTCATTTGCATACCAAAATGGTTTACAATATTGTAAATGCTCAAGTCTTGAAGATGTACATTCAACATTCATTTGCATACCAAAATGGTTTACAATATTGTAAATGCTCAAGTTTTGAAGATGTACATTCAACATTCATTTGCATACCAAAATGGTTTACAATATTGTAAATGCTCAAGTCTTGAAAATGTACATTCAAATAATATGTTTTTCTTAAATTTAGTTACCCCTAGCAATCGTTGGAAGAGCTGCAAATTGTCATAGTAGCTCTAACATAAAATGGAAAATGATCATCTTCACATCATAAGTGTTACCAAGTGACATATACCACATGCACATGCTACAAGGTTATAACCCACATCATCGTATCTAATTTGATTATGTATTTACCCAATCTTAACCATTACATACCCAAAATAAGCAACAATCCCATGTTTCATGTTTTGTCACAAATTACAACATGCACATGCTACAAGGTTATAACCCACATCATCGTATCTAATTTGATTATGTATTTACCCAATCTTAACCATTACATACCCAAAATAAGCAACAATCCCATGTTTCATGTTTTTGTCACAGATTAATTAATTTTGAATGAAATTAAGGTGTTGTTTAATTATTATATTATATAAAATGGTTTTTTATAGGAATGTACAAAATCATTATTTTTTGTTCTTTAAAATTTATTTTTGAATGCAGAAATAAATTCAACATGCTGAAAAATTTCTGAAACATTTTAATTATACAAAAATAATCACTCAAATCTAACAATCTATCAATATCTCACCACAATTTTTCAAACAAAAATCCTTAACCTAAAAATAAGCATTTCTAAAACTTTAGACTAAGCCATATATTAATTCAGCACCAATAATAATAAGAATATATTAATTCCACCAATAATAATAAGAGACACAATGTACGCTTTCAAATCGACAGGTAAATATAAAATCGCAGAAGCCAAGATAACCAGAACAAACATCAAAGAGTTTTGTAAGAAAAGGATGGAACCAGTGAAATAAAGGAATATGATACAACTGAAAGTGGAGATTACCAATGGCTGTGCCATGGACCAAGAAGGATTAACCAAAAAAGTTTCAGGGATCGTTCTCCATGGAGTTTTCTGAATCGGAAACAAAGCTGACAATAGCTAGGGCATCGCTTACTAAATCTGTCACCCTTTCTATCTTTTGCTTCATGGTTTCATTCATGCTCACACCCACATCTTCAAAACCTTCCGAGCAGGTGGACGGGTTAGTGAGCGCCGCGCTAAGCCATGTCGTCAAATCGTCTATTCTCTGCTTCCAGTCTTGCTCTGCCAACACCGAGACCGAAGTGTTAAGCTGATCCACTGTATCTTCCAAAAGTTGCGTGCAATCCTCAAGGGCGCCGCGGCTCTCGTCTTCTGCTACTTCTTTCAGCTCCACGACAAAACAGGTAACCCTAATGGCATCATCACGGCTAACCTCCACTGCGAATCTTGCAAGCTCGCTCATGTTTGCCTCCAGAGACCCCAGACACGACGACAAAGACGAAACGCAGAGGTCGTAATGAAAAGTTGAGTTGCAGACCTCGCGGACGAAAGCCGAAATACCGAGGTCGTAATGGGAAGTTGAGTTGCAGAGCTTGCAGTCGAGATCTGAGGATCGAATCCGATTATGGCCAGATTCTTCATCAGGGGTCAATCGAATGGCCACATAAATTACACCAACGAGAAGAATTGTGGAACATATTACAGCCAGAAGAACTCTCCTCCTCCACTGTTTCTGTTCCTCGTGGCTTGAGGCAGGAGGTGAAGGAACGATTTTATCGTAGCCATTGTTGGCGTTCATCTCGCTGTCTATGTACCAAAGATAAGATTCTTGGTTCTGCTCCGTACCTTTGAGAGAATGAGATTTAAGGAGATGTATGGGCAGAGACACGTTGTGCAAGTGACAGTGGGGCGGTGGATAGAAGAATATTTTGCCCCAGTGCAATGGAAAGCATGCTCATGGCGTGCCGTGAAAACATATATTTCTCGACCTACAATGATGGGTTTGTCTTCAGGGGTATGTTATATTCTGCTGGTGAATATAAAGTCTCAAGATCGAGTCTGACTCTTTCTGCAACGCAATCCCATATCTCACCCACAATTCGATGAACTGAGCATGATAGAAGCGTGATCCCTTTTCTATCAAAGAAAAAATAATAAAAAATAAAGCAATATCTCGAGATACATTATCTATAAAATAAATAAATAATAAAGTGAAGCAATAGCCAAGGTCAATTTCATCCGAGTAAGTTTCCATTCATATTAATTATATATATATATATGTGGATGGATTAGCCAAAGGTCAATTTCATCTTAAAAAGTGTCCATTTATATATATGTGTGGATAGAGAAGTATCATTGCTACAAATGAGAGGCCTGGCTTTATAAACGTTATTCTATAAAATTAATACCCCTAAAGCATAAATCCTTTTTAGGTTGAGTGTACAAAGCATTATATATCTTTAAATTAAGACAAAAGATGTGTTAACCTTTGAAATGTTTCAGGCTGTAAATGAAATTATGCCAAGGCACCTCATAGCTAAAACTCATATATGGTTTTAGAGCTATAATGTGGTGGTACTCTTATGATAATCTTTTTTAATTTCTCATAACCCTTAAATATGTTTTAGACAAGATGATCAGAGCACTCTCAACCCAAGAGGCATTTTCCCATATGCATGAGACATATAGGATTTAAAGGTGATGTATGGATGAATTCATAAGAAAACACAATCAAATATACAAAGTATTTCTGTGAATAAATTTGGTAGTCTTTATAGAAAGAAAGACACGTTAAGCATAAAGAATTCAAAACATGTGAATCTGATTTTATGAAGTACATAGACTTGAAATAGCATAATATTTAACATATCTGAATGATATTAGAAAATTTTTGCATTCATTCAATCATATCAAACATAAATGAGAAAGAAATTGGTCGTTAATCATGAAATAAATTCCAATCACATGTTAACATTGTCGAGCTACTTAATTGACTCAATTGATGAACATATAATTATTAATCCTGGGGCATAATTTTAGAGATGACAACACTGTATGTGCAGGGATTAGGACACAAAGATCATTGTATATACTATTCTACTCTATGGAAAAGAACACTCTTGACACCTTAATCGAAATAAAACTATTCTATTACAAAGAAAACAAGGTAATCTATGTGTATTGGGAAGAATAACAAATGAGCTTCTTTCTATCCAAAGGCTTACAACATTTGACTTAAGCTTAATACCTAAGTGTCAAAAAGCAATTTTCTTCCTACTTTCAATGACACTTTGTCTAATTATAAATGAAAGCAAAGCATATAAAATAATCTCATTTCAATTCTAATGGGGTCTAGAGCCACCTGTAACCAAAGGAATTTGGATCTACCTGTAACCAAATGATTTTAATTAGCTAGCTAACAAAGAAAGAAACTAATTACAAGGATCGATCCATACATTCACACTGCATGAAAACTCATGTGGACAACTCAAATCATCATCACACTAATTTCAGAATCTTTAAGTGATATAGTACTATGTCTTGAGATCGAAATGTTAGCACTAGAAGTCACCTTCAGATTGCATTGAAGGTAATCCTGGTACCCATCAGTTTATATATTACAATGAATGCAATTAAAGAGGTCAAATGGGCGTAGACTCAAGATAATGTCGTTTTAACTCAGAAATTTGGACCAGCATGCACAAGCAGTTGAGGTGTTGATCAACTTTAGTCAGTAAGTTGCAGTAAAAGGTGAGTAGGAGGAAGAACTGATGAGGAGAATGTAGAGGTCTTCTATGGACATCAGGTCTTCCAACAACCTAAGGAGGAAAAACTCAGAAAACAAGATCCTCTTGGATTTAGAGCTTCATGAAACTAAAGAACGTTATAACAGGAATGTAATCAAACATCCATCACAATGTAGCTATAACAATCCACTTGAATCAGTCAAACATGGATACTTCGGTATCATAGGCGAATAAGATGGAAATAGAAGCTGACTTTCATTAAACAAGAAGTCTCAAACCAAACTACATAACCAGAGAACCAGAGCTTCACCAAAACTTTACAATGCGGGAGCCTTGCTCAACCATCGATCATAACAAAATATCAAAAATGCACACTTATACTCAGAACTGCTTCCAACCGCCAGAGGCGTGATCAAGTCAAAGATTTTAAGGATTTACGTCGGCGAGTTCTCTATCTGAATCTACATGCAGTCTTTAGTCAGACGCGATCTCTGGTAAGTCTGTGCTAACAATCTACCTCCACAACCGGTCCTTTCTGGATTTCCATTTATGGAGGGAGACGATGTCTCAACCACCTCCTTCTTTTTCATTAACTACCTGCATCAGGATTAGGATGGTCCTGAGTCAACTTGGCACCTGTAAAACAAGCTGGCCGCACTCTGAATATCTGCCACCTGTGCTTAGCTAGGCATTTTTCGGGAACACTGGCAGGCAGACATGGATGCTGACGATGGGGAGTTGGCGAGGTGATCGGCGCAGGCTAAAACAAATGATAGGAGGTCAGGTGGAATGATGTGGTTGGCGGAGCGGTGACTGGGAATGCATGGGCGCTAGTACACGCGAGCTAAGGTGTAAAGGCGTACGGGTGATGTGGCGAGGGGAGAGGATGAAGTGGTAGGGCAGAGTGATTAGTCAGTGGGTAGATAGCAAAAAATAGTGGGGGACATGAGCGCGAGTGGAAGAGAAATGTTGGTAGATGAGAGGGGGGAGAAATGACAGCGGGTAGAGACAGGTGCGCAGTCGGGCGAGTGGAGGACAGGTGTCAGCAAGAGCATGGGTAGTATTGGGAGGCAATAAGGTGGTTAGCTCGGA
>ML784266.1:587973-599820 GCA_009831015.1 Picea engelmannii
AGAAAACCACCAACTTGGACCCCCCCGTTAAAGGAAGAAGGTCGGGGGGGGTGGTCCGATATGAGATGTGGATCGTAGATCTGAGTGCGTTATGCTCATCCATGAGATCTACATGCTCCTTAGCACAACGCGCCAAAACATCAAATCGCCCAAGAACTTAGGATAAAAAACCAAAAGTGGGTTGCGCTACGACCCTTTCCTGCATTTTTTCATCAAGGGTTTATTCCTAAGGGAAAAACACCCTTCTATCAAAAATGTGTGCTAACATTAGGCTCCATGGGGGATAGAGACCTCCCTACGAGGCTCTAAGAACTTCAGTAGCTTCATTGCCTGATCCATTGGGCTATGGAGTCAACTATTAAAACAAAAGGAGGATGATATTTACAATGGCGAGAAAAAGCCATTCTGTCTTAAGCAAAGAACCTTTTCAGAAAATGCCCATTTACAGGGCCACCAAAAACTTCAACATCCTCCAGATTCTGCAACCTGTAATTGTTATTTGAAAACACCTCAGAAAATTTGAAGGGGGCAATCCACAATGCTTCAAATTTACCATGTTTTCCTTTGTCCTGCTTGGGCGCATCCCATTCGAGTACTAGATCTCCTAGCTGTAAATCTTCTTTACTTACTTTCCTATCAAAGGCCTGCTTGATTTTCTGTTGATGGTCATGTGCTTTGTCCAGTAACCATTCCCTAGTTTGCTGCACTTCTACCAACTGTTGTATTCTTCTGATCATATCATCGGGCTCCCCTTGGTAGTCTTGAAAGAATTTTTCCACGGGAAAGGCAAGATGAGAAGGAAAGATGGTCTCATCTCCATACACAAGCTGAAAAGGAGAGACCCTGAGAGATCTCTTTGTTGTCACTCTGTCAACCCACAAAGAAAATTTGAGCTTTGAATCCCATGCTTTCTTATTGTCCTCTAACAAACTTTTGATGATTTTTATAAGGCTTTTGTTAGAAAACTCTACTAGTCCATTGCCTTGGGGGTAGTAATGAGTAGAGTGAATCAAATTGACTCCAAATTGCTCACAGAATCGGATCAATGGTTCATCCTTCAAAGATGCAGTGTTATCAGTGACAATTCTGTTCGGACATCCAAATCTCGTCATAATGTCCTCAAGAAAACAAATGATTACCTTGTGGGAAGCACTCCTTGTGGGGATGGCTTCTATCCACTTGGTAAAGTAATCAGTGGCAGTCAAGATCCACCTGTGCTGACCACTGGAAGCATGATGAATTTCCCCAATAAAATCTAGGCCCCACTGCTGAAAGGGTCCTGAAGCTACCATAGGCTTCAATGGCAAGGACTTGAGTCACTGCTTTCAAGAGATTTTTTTACACTTTACTCAAGCCCTGATCTTAGCATAGACATCGGTGAATAGACTAGGCCAGAAATACGTAGCCCTGAGAATCTTATAGGTTGTAGGTCTCCAGAAGTGATGCCCCCCACATAAATTGTCATGAAAATCAAACATAACCTTTTGGGCTTCCTGTGGGTCTAAACATCTCAAAAGCACTCCCAGAGGATCTTTCCAATACAAGATTTGATCAATAAGAAAGTATCTAATTGATTTAAGCTTTAAATCAATTACATTGCTTTTCTCCATTCCATCAGGAGGCTGCAACCTTTACATAAAAAATATAATGTCCTTGTACCAAGCACATTCTGCCAATGGAGCACTGACTTGAGAACCTTTATCAGAGAACTCAGTTTGCTGATTTTCTAAGAACGTGTTGATGAAATTAACCCCCAAATCTTTGCAATATGATTTAGCTAGCAGCCTAGCTAAACCCTGGCCTTTAACCAACTTGGCGGGATTTATTTCAAGATCAAATTCAAGGATTTTGGAAATCCACTTGCTCCTTCTTCCATCTATGTCAGGCTAAATGAGAATGTCCTTCATAGAAGTTGAAGGGGCATATGCAATGACCTTTGAATGTAGAACATAGACCCTTAAATATTTGAGGGCTTTAACCAAAGCATAGGCCTCTTTTTCCATGATGTCATACTTTATCTCATTATCTCTCAATGCCCTACTGAAAAAGGCAATGGGATAATCTAACCCTTCAACATTCTTCTGTAGTAAAACAATTGCCACTGTGTCAAACGAAGCAAATGAAAAGATCAAGAAATATTTGGAGTAGTCAGGACTGATAAGCACAATTACTTCAGTTAAGGCCTTCTTTATTTGATCGAAAGAATTACGAGGTTCAGTAGTCCATTTGATTTCATTTCCCTTCCTCAACATGACTGTAATATGCTTTACTAATTCAACAAAATTAGAAACAAACCTTCTTAAGAAATTAATCTTCCCTAAGAAAGACAAACTTCTTTCTTGGATCTAGGGAGTGAAAAGGTTTGGATAGATTATACCCTACTTGAATCAATCTTGACCCCCTCAGCTGAGACTATGTGCCCCGACAATTTTCCCTCCTTCATGGCAAACAATGATTTTTTGGGATTTAGGGAGAGACCAAATTTTCTACATTTTGAGAAGACCCTCCTCAGATGATAACAATGCTCCTTATCATACCTAGAGAATATTGTGATGTCATCCAAATACATGACTACAAACTTGTCATTTTCTCCAATAAAGGCTATGTCCATGGCTTGTTGAAAGGTTGCCATTGCGTTCATCAATCCAAAGGGCATCTTAGCATACATAAATGTACCCCAAGGAGTAGTGAAGGTTGTCTTCTCTCTATCTTAAGGAAGAACAAAGATCTGATTGTATCTAGAGAAGCCATCAATCATGGAGTTCCTATATGCACCTGTCACCCTCTGCAATATGTGCTCCATCTTTGGCAAGGGGTAATTATCTATCTTAGAGCTTCTGTTCAAGTTTTGGAAATCAACACACAGTCTGATTTCTCCATTCTTCTTTCTCACTGGGACCAAGTTGGCTACCGATTCAGAATATCTCAAGGGGATAATGATTTGGGCATCCAACAACTTCTTTACTTCCATTTCCATAATAGGAAACAACATGGGGTTTATTTGTCTGAGTTTGTGCCTAAATGGTTTTGCCTCTTCTTTCAAGGGAATTTTGTGCTCAATGATACTTGTATTTTATGTTCTAAGATATTCATATGTCCAGGAAAACATATCAGAAAACTCTTTTAACAACTCAACATATTCATCCCTTTGTTCCCTTTACAAGCTACTTGACAACTTGACAAATTTTGGATCCTTTTCTGTGCCAATATTGCACTCATCTACATTAGCATCATTAGTTGAAACTTTACCCTTTACTGCCACATCATTTTTGTCAAAAGGTATTTCCAAAGGAACCAGTCCCTTTGGAATATGATTGCTATGTAGCTGAACAATATGATGATTAGAAATTTTATTTAGAAAAACATCAGCATGAGGATTACTTTCAGAATTATGATCTTGATCAATATGTAATGCATAAAACTCATCAACAGTCTCAAGGAATATTTTGATCTCATGATCATCCTCAAACATTTTCCAATGCTTGACATTGTCAGGTATAGAGGGTCTATATTTCACTTCTACCTCATACTTGAGTTTAGGTGGCAGAGGTACTCTGAAATTACTTGCTAAGACAGCCAACGAATCAACCATGGTATTCTCTTCTCTTGGGACAAATGAAATGTTGAAAGCTAAGAAAAAGCTGTCATCTAGGTCCCACACTTCATTTCTATAAGTTATTAGCCTAGGGTGCTTAGCTTGATAAATATTTTTGATTTGATTGGCAATTAATTCAACATCCCCAAAAGCTGATATCTCTTCAATCCCCATGTCTTTTGCATCCCTCAAACCCAAAACAAGAGCTTCATACTCTGCCACATTATTGGTAGCTTAAAATTCTAACTTGTAGGGTAGAGATATAGTCTCTTTAGTAGGTGAAACAAATACCACTCCAACACCAACACCTTCCCTAGAAGAGGCTCCGTCAAATAAAATCTTCCAAACAGAGGTGATCAGAGGAGAATCTTCACAAAGAGTAATGAACTGTTTTCTGATTTCCAGAGGAGGTTCAAGAGAATCAGTGAGTTGCAATAAACTGGATCCCAACTCAGTGTCTAGTGAAAAAATAGGATGGTTTATGGGGTTTTCTTCATCACTATTAATGTAGGCCAACTGGGCTTCCAATTATAGTCTTCTATGTCCCCCCCCAAACACGGGAATGGTAGCATATGTGAGGTCCATCTACAAGGTTCCCCCAAGTATTTTTATCCAAGAACTTGACAAGAGCATGCCAAACTTGGGGGGAACATTAGCCACCACGATATCCATGACCACACTTTTCATAGGTAGTTGAAACAAGGTCACAACCAGATCTTTGATGACCCCAAGACATTGCACCTTCCTAGAGTCAAAAGAATATAAGTCATGGTAAGTCTTTGTGATTTCCAATCCAAGTTCATCCATGATAGTTTTGGGCATGATATTATGAGAGGCCCCTGAGTCCATCAAACATTTATGCAACGGATTTTCATGTATGTTCAGTGATGTATAGAAGGGAGGGGATGAATCATCTCTATCTTCTACCAAAGGACCTAAGATGACTATTGGATTTTCATCTTGGATATTGAATGAGTCTACGGAATGAGATGAAGGCTCGGGCTGCAACATTTTGGAGAGGCACCTTTTGAAGTCTTCATTCTTGACAAGCTATGAAAGCGGTACAGGGATTCTGATTTTTTGAATTTCATGCTCGAAGATGGAAGAGGAAGGGAGCTTCAAAATTTCCTTTACTTCTGGGACAGGGCTTCTAACCACTGGTGGGGATTTCTGTACCTTCCTATATTTGCTGATGTCTACTACATTTTTATAAGGCTTCTCTGCCTTGGTAGGCTGATCAGGAATGTCAAACTTCCGCTCTTTCTTTTTGGACCCGAGGTTATATTTATTGGGACTGTTATTGGTATTCTCCCCTTTACTTAGCTCATTTAGTTGGATATCCATGAGAGACTCCTCGTATGCAGATTGGGTTAAATGGGGAAATGAGGAGGTGTCTCCAAGACAATGGATTTCAGGATCACCCTCTTCTTCCTCTCCTTCTTCTGTAGTAACAAGGTTATTTTGGAGAGGGGCTTGGATTCTCTGATCATCCCTATCCCTGCCTCTTTAATCTCTTTGGATAATCTGGGGGGTGTTATTTGGTCTTCTGAAGTTACCCCTATTTTCAGTATTAGGGGGATTCCTGTAGCTCTTCTTTCCTTCCAATTCCAACCTTTCCATTCTAGCAGAAAGTGATTTTAGTAACTTGGTTACTTCATCCATTTGAGGGGGGGCCAGCAGAGGAACTAGAGGTCAAAGCCTCATACCTACATTTTTTTCTTTCTCCATCATCCTTACTCCTAATCTTGTCAACTGCCAATATATTGGACTCCACTTCCAGGGCTATATCTTGCATATGAACCAAGGAAGTGGCTCTTCTTTCTCTTAACAGGAGGCAAAAATCAGGGTCGAAAGCACTAGAATAAGTAATTTTGGCAGAGGTTTCTACAGGTTTAATATCAACAGGAATCTTATTATACATTTTATTAAACCTCTTTGAGAAGTCAGAAATAGATTCCCCTTCTTCTTTCTTAAGTGATCCAAACTCTGTAATATATTAAAGGAAATATTTTTTATCCCCCCAATGTCTTAAGAATGCATCATCTAGGGCGTCAATCCCATCAATAGATCCAGAAGCCAAGGCCCTAAACCATTTTTTAGTCTGTCCATCAAGGCTATGAACAAAAATCCTCATCCATACATCTTTGTTCACAATGACATAATTATCTGCATAATTGTAAAAGGTTGCAAGGTGCTCCTCTACAATTATGTCTCCCTCACCCGTGAACTTGGGAAACTGATTAAGGTATCCACCAGCTGCGAGAGCATTCAGAGGATGAGGAAGGACAAGAGGGGCATATCTAGAAGCTACTATGCCATCCATTCTGTTCCCAGGGGGATTATCACCTGCCATTGGGATGTGAACTGTGGGAGAACTAGGAGGAGATGGAGTTTGAATAGGTGAGACTAGGACTGTGTTTCTAGGAGAAACATGGAACAACTGAGGATTTGGATAAGAGGCTACAGGGATCAAGGGAACAAAGGTTTCCCTTTCTTTAAATGCAACAAATATAATAGGAGGAGGAGTGGTAAGGCCCGGAGTGGGAAAATATTCCAAGGTATTGGGTTTAAACCATGGTACAACTTCAGGGGAAACAGGAGTGTCAAAGATTTATCCTTCCAAACCGAGACTAGGAGAGGAGAAGTTAATAGGAAAGTTGCCAAAATTTAAATTTTTGGAAACTCCAGCAGACGGTATAATAGGAGGATGAAAAGAAGCTACTAGAGTTTGTATAGAAGGATTAAGAAAATTACCAGGATCACCTCATACATCAATTGAAGTACCTTCTTGAGAGGCCTTTCCTTTTTTGATAATTTTCTCTGGGTCAGATTCAGGTGTTTCTAGAAGAAGCTGTGGAGTACTATACCTTGTGTGTCTTCCTTTCAGAGCCACGACTGAAATAGTGGAGTCGCCAGGTGCAAGATGCAATCTTCAATTTTTCTAATATCTAATGCACGTTCAAAATCAGAAGCTCTTTGTCATTTTATCCCAGGGAAATGTCTTCAATTCGTTCCCCAAAACGATGCCATAAATGTTAGCACTAGAAATCACCTTCATATTTCATTGAAGGTAATCCTAATACCCATCAATTTATATATCACAATGAATGAAATTAAAGAGGTCAAATGGGAACAGACTCAAGATAATATCGTTTTAACTCAGAAAACTGGACCAACATGCACAAGGATTTGAGGTCTTGATCAACTTCAGTCAGTAAGTTGTAGTAAAAGGTGACTAGGAGGAAGAACTAATGAGGGGAATGTAGAGGTCTGCTATGGACATCAGGTATTCCAGCAGCCTAAGGAGGAAAAAATTAGAAAACAAGATCCTCTTGGATTTAGAGTTTCATGAAACTAAAGAACATTATAACATGACTGTAATCAAACATCCATCACAATGAAGATGTAAAAAATCCAATTGAATCAGTCAAACATGGATACTTCAGTATCAGAGGTGAATAAGATGGAAATAGAAGATGACTTTCATTAAATAAGAAGTCTCAAATCAAACTACATAACCAAAGAACTAGAGCTTCACCAAAAATTTACAATGCGGGAGCCTTGCTCAACCATCGACCATAACAAAATATAAAAAATGCACACTTATACTCAGAACTGCCTCCAACTGCTTGAGGCACGATCAAGTCAAATATTTTAAGGCTTTACGTCAGCAAGTTCTCTGTCAGATTGTGGATGCAGTCTTTAGTTAGACGCGATATCTTGTCAGTTTGGGCCAATAGTCTACCTCCACAACCGGTTCTTTCTGGATTTCCATTTATGGAGGGAGACGATGTCTAAACCACCTCCTTATTTTTCATTAACTACCTGCATCAGGATCAAGATGGGCCTGAGTCAACTCGACACCTGGAAAAAAAGATGGCCGCACTCTGAATATCAACCACCTGTGCTTAGTTTGGCGTTTGTCGGGAACACTGGCAGGTGGACATGGACAGTTACGATGGGTATTTGGTGAAGTGATCGGAACATGCTCGCAGGCTACAATGAATGATCGACGACCAGGTGGAATGATGTGATTGGTGGAGTGGTGACTGGGAATGCGTGGGCGCTAGTATGTGAGAGCTAAGGTGTAAAGGCAGAGGGATGATCTGGCGAGGGGAGAGGATGCAGTGGCAGGGTGAAGCGATTAGTCAATGGGTAGACGACAACAAATAGTGGGGGACATGGGCACGAGTGGAAGACATATGTCGGGAGATGAGAAGGGGAAGAAATGACAACGAGCAGGGACAGACGCGCAATCAGGTGAGTGGACGATAGGCGTCGACAGGAGTGTGGGAAGTATTGGGAGGAGGTAAGGTGGTTAGCTTGGAGGGGGCGAGTAGGTGGTAAGCAGTAAATCACGCAGGGGGCAGGGGGTCCGAGTTACTGAGGATGCGACACGTATGTGGGGGGCCCGCGCAAGAAAACCACCAACTCGGAGCCCCCCCCGTTAAAGGAAGAAGGTTTGGGGGGTGGGTGGGTCCGATATGAGATGTGGACCATAGATTTGAGCACTCTATACTTAGCCACTGAGATCTGCGCGCTCCTTATAACAATGCGCAAAAACCTCAAATCGCCCAAGATCTTAGGATAAAAAACCAAAAGTGGGTCATGCTACGACCCTTTCCTACATTTTTTCACCAAGGGGTTATTCCTAAGGGAAAAACACCCTTCTATCAAAAATGTGTGCTAACAAAAAACAAGTTCCTTGAATTATTATTTGAGAAGTAACATAATGAATTTTTTTGCAACTTAAACTATGTCGGTGTTATATTCAATTCAAATCATAGCATAAAACCATTGTGTAAATCAAAATAATTGTGTGTAATGACAAAATTATGGTTCAAGGTATTCCAATTAAAACCAATACAGGACTATAGTTATGATCCCAATCTAATCACACCAAGGTATGATTTGTACAAATAACTAACACAATGACATCACAAGGGTTATAATCGAAAAGAATATTGAAAATAGAGTAACTCTGATTTAATGAAAAAAAGTTACTATTTGAAATGAGAACTGGAACAGAGTATGCTACCAATGTACTCAACTTATGAAACTTGAGCAATCCTGTGATATTAAAGCGTCGGTGTGTAATCATTTTACCTTTGATCAATTCAATACATGAAACAAAGTTATAACAAAAATCAATGTGAAATCAGGAGATAAACAAAACTAAATTACCAAATGAGAAATGAAACTAGATCTATCTCTGCCACAAATTTCTTACAAACCTATACTAAAAATACAAGCAATGGAAGCCAAACATGGTGGGCCCTTCCTAGTCGGTGGATTGCTACACTACGAGTCTACCAGATGAAAGAAAATTTGAACCACGAAGTGACTCAAAACACTGTATTTGTATTAATTAGCAATATAATTCAATACATGGCAATATCAATTGGGGTCTAATGTCGTCTTAATGTTTCCAAATTCAAACTTTAAACTTTAGAATGTTTACCTTACAATCTCAAAATTACTTTGTACGTTGTCTTGAGAAAGTATGTATACACATTTTATGCTCTCAATGCGCACAGGTCGATCCGAGTTGATCATTGTCTTAACAGATCAAACTCATCAAATTCCATCATGAATGCCTGTTATGTTGAGCTTACTCTATGTGTTATGTTGTATTTTGTTGTTTTTTTATGTTATGCTTGTTATGTTGAGATTATAATCGAACTTACTCTATGTTTTATGTTGATCTTGTAGAATCATTGAATGTTTGTTGCTAAGCTATTTGAATTGTTAATGTACATGTGGAAATATTGTTGGTGTTTGAGTTTGATAATTTCCATACAAAGAAGAGATGAAATGAACGATGTTGCTGCTGTAGACTTGTGAACATCATGTAGATATACTGCTGCGAAGAATTTAGATCTTCTTGGGAAACTACAAACCCTTACTCATGGAACTGTTGACCTGTAGGTGATAAACAAATTTATTTGGATAAGTCACAAGTCATCATGTAACTGCATAAGATAATGGTTACAAGATTGCTCAATGGGTACCAAACTTCTTGTAACTGTTGGAATCACAATTGTTGAATATGTTATTTGAAGGTTGATCACTAAAGATGAAATATATCAAGTCCAAGATATTTTGATAATATAAAAGACTGAAAATATGGAAGTTGATAACATAAAAAATGAATTTGAACTAAACATGCTAAATTGGAACCAAATAAAAAAATTGTTGCAAGGTATTTCTGATAATATCAAATAGTCTTCAACCAATACCCAAACCTATGGTACAATTCCCATCATGTGAATAAATGTGTTGATGTAGAACATGAAGAGAAATTGTTGGATTACTGGTCATTAAGGTATGTTGTTAACCAACATGAAGCAACTCACCTTTGATGATAATGAGTGCTAAAGTACCTTAGTGCATATTGACAGGTATGAATAGATGTTTTGACGTTGAGTCACCTACAATATTTGTAAATCAAGAGGCATCAATGTATCCTCATGTCCGACAACAAGGAAATCTACCATTAATGTATGGAGATTCCAAGGCACTAGGAAGTCTCTAACCTCATCCCTAGATAATGTGTTGATGTCAATGGTGTAATTTTTCTCAAAAGGAAATCCTTAAGGAATCCTCCATCAACTGACATGAGAAAAAAACAAAATGATTTTGAAGGACCATAGTACAATATTACAAAAATATTAGATGCAAAACTTTATTGCAAACTATTTAACCTTTAAAGAATATTCTGACACATGCAAATTTAACTACAGTGGAAACGGTTTTTGAATGTGGTGTTAAAACAACAATGTGTTGAACACACCGACCACACTGATAAGGAGGGTGAATCAGTGTAGGGTTATTTTTCAAACTTACCCTTCACAAAACTCTTTAGTTAGTAATCACCACTTACTCATTACTTATTGATGTCATTTATAACCAGTTAAATGTGAACATATATCATCAATAAGTTATCACCCATGTACATCAACCATGTACATCCTATTCCCTACAATATACTATAAGATATCATCAATGAAGTGTATCACAATATGCCAAGAATATGTGCCAACTACCAACATGGAGTGTATCAACCATATGCCTCTACTAACATGCTGTAAGGTAGCTAGAGAGGTAGTAGGGGGGCCTAGAGGGCCCATAGTGATAATAGTGGAGGTCATTCAATGTAAGGTGGATTAGGTCCACTATATTATTAAATAAGGCCCACTATGGTAGTTAAATATAATAAATGTAAGAGGACTATAAAGGGGCTCTTAGGTGATGGTAGAACTATATAAAGGGGCTCAAGCAATGTAATGAGATATGAAGAGAAGTATTGTATTTAGAGCAATAGCTCAATAGGAGGATGCCCCCTCGAAGAGGCAAGTGAACATGAGAGGATCCCTTCCATAATAGGATCCATTGTATGGTGTTGCCCTACCTCAAGGGTTTTGATATAATAAACTTGTGGTTTTTTATATGGTTTCATATATCTTGTGTGGTGATTGTATTCAGATATCTTTGGATCTATTGTGGTGCTTTTGTATTCAGTCTTTGGTTCTTAACAAGTGGTATCAGAGCACTTTCCTTGGCCGAAGTTGTGGGCAAATATTTTTTATTTTTGCAGATTTTTTTTTTCGGAGCAGAAAAAAGAGGGCCGCGACATTCTCGAAATTTTTGGTACATTTCTGTGCAAAATTTTCAAAAAAGGGTTGTAGATCTGAGTTCCTCTCAGAAAAATACCCAATTTGAAAAAAAAAATCGTCCAAAACGGAGTCCGGAAGGTGAAGATATTGAGGTTTTAAAATCTGCAAATTTTCAGGGTTTTTTCTGCGGACGGCGGCGCGATTTGTTTTTATTTTTGTAGTAGTTGGAGGCCAAATTTTTCCAAGCAAGTTACATATATGAGTTCCTCTCACAATTTCACCCAATTTCAAAAAAAAAATCAGCCAAAACGGAGTCCGAGAAGTGAAGTTATGAACATTTTAAGTTCAACAATTTTTTAGGGTTTTTCCAGAAAAAGCCGCGATTTTCTGCCGAAACTTATTGGGTCAATTTTTTTGAGTTTTTTCGTGAAAGCTGCAGGACCGAAGAGTTCATAGGGTGCTCAGATGGCTATTTCGTCTCAAACCTTGAAACAAATTCTTGAATCATTCAAAGCCCAAGTGGATGCTAGATTGGATGTGTTAGCACAAGGCCTCACAAACAGCCTCACAAATATCATTACAGATGGCCTCAATGATAGTTTTCGTAGTATTCAAGATTCATTGAATAACATGCAG
>ML784266.1:600064-615845 GCA_009831015.1 Picea engelmannii
AGGTAGCTAGAGAGGTAGTAGGGGGGCCCAGAGGGCCCATAGTGATAATAGTGGAGGTCATTCAATGTAAGGTGGACTAGGTCCACTATATTATTAAATAAGGCCCACTATGGTAGTTAAATATAATAAATGTAAGAGGACTTTTTAGAAGTTTCTACTTCTAGAAGATTCCTCCTCTAAAATGTTCTTAGGTGATGGTAGCACTATATAAAGGGGCTCAAGCAATGTAATGAGATATGAAGAGAAGTATTGTATTTGGAGCAATAGCTCAATAGGAGGATGCCCCCTCGAAGAGGCAAGTGAACAGGAGAGGATCCCTTCCATAATAGGATCCATTGTATGGTGTTTCCCTACCTCAAGGGTTTTGATATAATAAACTTGTGGTTTTTTATATGGTTTCATATATCTTGTGTGGTGATTGTATTCAGATATCTTTGGATCTATTGTGGTGCTTTTGTATTCAGTCTTTGGTTCTTAACACATGCCAACCATGTGCCTCAAACAAGTGTCATATCATTCATGATATGCCTCTTCCATGAACCAAGTTCCATAATCATGTATCTCAACCATCCAAGCATCATGAACCATAGTATATGCTAAACAAGTAATACCAATGATGTACTTGAGCCAAGTACTATCACCAATAATCATATACCAAGGCAAGTGCATCAACCATGCACCAAACATCAATAAGGTGGACTATAATCAAGATATGTTCACATACATGTATGCCACATCAACCATAAACCATGTGCCAATCATACATCAACTATAGATCAAGATATGACTCATAAAAGATGTAGCAACATCATCAACTCATTGTTGGATTACTGAGAGGGGGGTTGAATGAGTAATAGAGTAATTCAATCCTTTTTAACCACAATATGCAAGTGTTATATCAGTGTATCATTATCATCCAATAGTTGCAGAGTAAATAAACAATGAACAAATGATAAATCATAAAAATACACAGTACACTAGTGTTTTTATGTGGAAACCCGAAGTGGGAGAAAACCACAAAATGATTTTTGTTATATGTCTTTAAGAATTACATTCACTGGAAGCACCAACTTCCCTTATTTTCCAGCTGCAATTGGAAGGAGGATCCAACCCCCTAGATTCTCAAGCTACAACCTGAGAGAAGCTCCAACTCCCCAATTCTCTAGCTACAACCACCTACCCTTGCCCCCTCCAACTGCCATGATGTATAAGTAGAATGATGGAACCACTGTCACACTATCACCGTGAGATATAGTGCTGTAAACATGTGCCAATCAACTTGCACCAAAAAACCTATACCAATAACCTGAACCATGCATCGACCATGAATCAACATGTACCTCAATATGTAATCAATCTATACCATAAACAAGTGCATCGACCATGCACCAACCTGTACCAAACAACCTGTACCATGAACAAGTGCATTAACCATGCACCAAACCTGTACAAATAACTTGTCACAACAGCCTGTCCAAACAACCTATAATCAACCTGTACCATAAACAAGTGCATCCAACCATGTACCAGGTATGTACCAATAATTTATCAACTAATCATCAACTATGACTCATCAATATGTACCAACATAATCAACTATACACCTCATGTATGTGCCAACTCATCAACTACTTGTCTCAACCATGTACCCAACATGTACCTCAACCAAAATCCCTCATCAATTTCATCATCCAAATATGATTTGTAAATCTGTAATAGACCTAATGTATATAATCACATACCTGCAAACCTTCCTTAACTTTAACAATAAGAGACTAGCATTTTCATCAAACTTTTTTTTAGTCTCACATGACTAGTTTTGGATTAGTCAACAACCCTAACTTGAAATAATCATAACTATGTACTTGTAATGAATAAATATATGAAAATAGTACACAATGTTCTTCAATGTGTTTTATGCAATTCCTCCAGGTGTCACTACTTGTAACCTCTCCGAAAAGGAGTTATAGCAAAAATGACATACCTTATTGAATTCTGGCTTATTCTAGAGAGAAAAATTGTAGAGAGTGCCCCACACGTAATATTTGTTGTATGGATATGAAAATGTTACAAAGAATACTACAGAATCTAATATAACCAATACATTTTCTCTTACTAAATTTGGATCTGTTATGAATAATTTATGACGTTTTTACCTGAAACACCTGTTTTAGACTAGTTTTCGGACTAGCCACAAACCCTATTTTCCGCGAAGTGTAACTCCAAAAATAAAATGACTGACATGATGAAATCCGTACCACAGATACTTGGATATGTTTTATCAATGTCATATCAATTTCACGATCTGAATCATTCTAGAAAAAACGTTATTGCCAAAATGGTGAGATGACCTGTAAATAACATACCTTAGAAAGCATCATCAAAAGAATTTATCCTCCCTTGAATTTCAACCTTCTTTACTTCACGTTATCTCTGAAATTAGGCTTAGATATCCTTTGTTTACCTCAGTCACCTTATATGTTCAATATGCTCAAATGTGATATAAAATGAGAGAGTCTTTCCTCTTATTTATACTTTCATGTAGCTTCCTCAAGGGGTTACCTTTTAACCATCTTAACCCACTTTCCTTATTTTAGGGTTAACCAACTTATAACTACTTGTCCAATTAGTAATTTATCCATTAACTTTATTATTTAAATAATTTATTTTGTATCCACTTTGACTTATAGTACACTCATCACTTCACTTTGCCTCAAGGGGTTACCTTCTAACCATCTTAAACCACTTTCCTTATTTTAGGGCTAACCCACTTCTAACCACTTGTCAACTTAGTAATTTATACATTAACTTTATTATTTAAATAATTTATTTTGTATTAAATTTGAATTATAGTACACTCATCACTTCACTTTATTATTTACCTTCTAAAATCTCTTAAACCACTTTGACTACTTTGACCTTTTGGGCCTTCTAGATGACTCATGAGGGTTCTCCAACTTCACATGGCCATAACTCTCTAACCGGGAGGAGTTATGTGGTGTTCCACATACCACTGGAAATGGCATGACATGTACTATCCATATAGAATATGTGTACCTAAAAATATATCAAATATGATACCATTACCCATCAAACAAACTTGGGTCCATTACCCAAACCTAGGTTCTCCAACTTCTCATGGCCATAACTCTCTAACCGTGAGGATTTATGTGAAATTCCACATACCACCATAAATGGAATGACATGTACTATCCATATAGAATATTATCACCTTAAAATATATTAAAACTCATACCATTATACATGAAACAACATTGGGTCCATTACCCAAACCTGTGTGCTACCGGAATTCGCTACTAGACTTTCTCCAAGGGTTGACATCAATCACTAACGGTTGACATCAATCTACAATATCACTCTCCAATGGTTGAAAAAAAGGAAAACCAAAAATTCATACCAATTGTTCATCAACCTAAGCCAACTATATGACACTCATCAACTCATCAACTACATGTCTCAATATGTAGTTCAACCATGTACCAAATGTATGCACCATGACATCCTAAAAATATGCCTCTAACAATACATCATAAGCTATATCAATGGAACTCACATATGTATCGGCCATGTACCCAACATATCAACCTCAACCTCCATTCACTACAACAAATACTAAGCATTCAATAATACATGTACTAGTATATCAATGAAATCTCTAGCTAGCATCATCATGATATATCTCATAACCAAAGTGCCATAACTTCACTATCATAACCAACATTGTTCTTCAATAGAAAAATGTCGCAATCCACACTCTAGGGTTAGTACCATGCATCCAAGATATTCCTTCAACACTCAACCATAGGTCATCAACATACATCATCAATTATGTATGCCAACATGTAATCATGAAAACCTGCAACAAACAATGTCAGACCCTGCAAAAAACCATGTCAGACCCTGCAACACATAGTTATACCATCATACCATGCTGAAACTCATATTCATAGCCTTTTCCCCAAGCCTTTTACCCTAGATACATGTCCTTCTATACAGATAACTCGCGTATGTACGCGACCTATTCATAGGTCAGCTTGCGTATGCACGTGACTCTTACCATTGTAACCTGCATATGCTTTTGAAGATGACAAATTTGAGCTTCCCTTAAGGATGCCATTATCTTCTGACTGTTTAGTTTTATTCACCCACTTTTGAAGGTGTCCCTGCTTCTCAGAACTTGAGCTTTGAGCTTCCATCTTTTCAAAAATGTCTTCCTTCCTAACTTCATGCCTTCTTCTAGTCATGCTATATGAAGTCCTCATCATGGACTTTCTTCTTGTATTCCAACAATCCTGGGATTTGTGACCAAATCTAATGCAGCTGTAACATCTCATGGTGTGACAATGAGAAACAATATGTCCTCTTGATTACATCTCCAACACCTTAGGGTGTTATGAAATCTTTCATTATCTCTCCTTGCATACAATATTCATTCCAAAGCTTTGTGACCATATTTATTACATGAGTAACAATGACCATGAAAAACATTTTCATACCTTTCCTTTGGTGTCCATCTTGAAGGTGTCTCTCTTCCTTGAGGTGTAAAGATGGCTTCTTGATGTCTTCCTTGATTTGTTCTTTTGAAACTTTCCTTGTCTTGTGTATATGGTTGACTTGCAACATTATTTCCATCCTTTGAGAGTGAGGGACTTAACTCATGCTTCTTTGAGGTGTTTTCTTCAACATCTGTAGCTTCTTTGTTGTATCCAAGACCTTCTTTATCATTTGGTTATCTTTGACTATCCAAGATCTCATTCAAGATTTTTGAGCTATTCAAGAATTTATTTGACTTCTCTACTTTCTTTCTAAGATCAACAAATTCAACTTCCAACTTATGAAATGACTCTTCCTTTTCATTTACTTGCTTCTTTAGTAATTCCTCTACCCTTTTGGCTTCTTCATTTTGGGTCTTGAGATGGACATTAACTTCAAGACTTTTGCTAATCTCATCATCTAGCGTCTTATTCTCTTCTATTTCATTCTTTAGTATTTTGATTTCTTCTTCTTTTTCTTCTAATTGAATCTTTTTACTTTCTTCTTGTTCCTTGAGCATTTCCTTTAACTTCAAGATATGATTTTGATTATTTTTAAGAAACTTTTTAGTGTTATTAGAAATATAGTTATATTCTATGTAACAATGGTCATAGTTTTATTCAAATAGACCCCATTAAACTTTCCTTTTAAGCTCTGATAGTTCTTCTACTTCTTCCATGGGATAGCTATCATCTGAATCTACACAAACTATCTTTATATTTTCTTCTTCACTTGTAGAGAAATATTCAACATCATCACATTTTTAAATATTGCAATCAGGGGTTTTTGGAGATTCTTTACCTTCATTGATCTTGATAGAATTTTCTTCAAGGTCTTCCTTTTTTCCAACATGATCACATTTAGAATCATTGCAAATAGAGGATTTTGGAGATTCTTTACCTTCATTTTTCTTGATGGAGTTGTCTTTAAGGTCTTCCTTTTTTCTTTGGTATGCCTCCTCTAGCTTTAGCCATAAATCCTTGGTGGAAGTGCATTGTCCCATGCTCTCTTTGATAGAACTTGAGAGTCCACTAAGAACAGTCTTGAGAGCCAATGAATAATTCTTCTTTTCTTCCCTTTGAGCTGCAAATTTTGACTTGTTCTTCAAAGGAACTGATCCACCAATAGATTCTTTCCAAACACCTGCTCATATATCCTTTAAATGCACCTTTATTTATATTCTCCATGTCGAATAGTTTTCCTCATCAAGGATTGGAACTTCAACATCCATTTGTGTGTCCATGGATCTCCTCCAAGCTTGTTAAGGGTTATAGTGAAGTCCTGATATGATACCAATTGTTGAACACATCGACCACACTGAGAGGGGGGGTGAATCAATGTAGGGTTGTTTCTCAAACTTACCCTTCACAAAAATCCTTAGTTAGCAATCACCATTTACTCATTACTTATTGCTGTCATTTATAACCAGTTAAATGTGAAAATACATCATAAACATATATCAACAACATATATCATCAATCAGTCATCACCACAAGGAACACAAAGAGCATAGGATGTATGTACAATTTTATTTTTATTACGGATTACAATCCTTGGGTTATCAACATCAACTGAATAGAGTTACAACTCCACAAGAGCACTAGCTCTACAATGCAAGACTCAGCTTACACAACTCATCACCAACTGAGAAGAGGAATCAATCCTCAACAGATACCAATATGCCAACATGTAGGTGACCTGTCAGTAGTGCAACAGACGTATGTACACGCCCTACCAGTAGTATAGCTCATGTATGTATGTGGCCTATCTGTACTACAAACTGCGTATGCCTTCTGAGTAATCAGGGTTTTTTCTCTATGAAAAACTGAGATCCTCTGCAGCCTTTAGTCATATCCACTTCTATCTTTCACTGTCCAATCTGTACCATAACCAATCACATCCATACTCTCCAACAACATACTCATGCTCCTCAACCATACAATATGAATGCTACTAAAACATAAGTAACCAATATACTATGGCAACCATATCAGTATTGAAACATAAGAGTGTTGTTCACTCTATCAATCAATCAACAAAACCATATCACCTCAGCCATACCAAGAATTCCTTAAGAATTTATCATAAAATAATCAAGAGTATCCATCAAGACAACTATGTAACCATACTAGAGTTTCTATGGCAGGTCTGATCCCATAGAATGTAGATCTAGAACTTGCTTTAGACTTCAAGAACCTGGCACCAGCTCACACTCAAGTCTCCATGACTTTATCCAATTGTACAAACCCCAATACACTTCCATCCTATGTACGTACACACCCTAATACAATGTTATCACACGTACGCCTCAGTATATACGCACCCTAATACACTTTCAGCCCACGTATGCCTCATAAACTAGGGTTTCTGAACTTTCGAAACATTCACCATCATGATGTTAGACTTACTGAAACTTTTATGCATCCATGAGATCCTCCATTCAACATCTCTCTCAGAATAGATCTTCAAGATATGCTCAAGAGATGATTTTTACAAGAGACCCTTGTCTCTTATTTATACTCTCCAATTAGCTTCCTTAGAAGCATCTTCTAGGCCACTTTGTCCACATAGTCACCTATGTCCAACTTTGCCCAATTTTCCACTTTTCCATGTATCCAATAGCCACTTGACCACTTAACCCATTTTCCTCATTTTAGGGTTAACCTTCTTATAACCACTTTCCATAATTAGAAAGTTCTCCATTTACTTTATTATTTAAATAATCCTCCTTGACTTTGTCACTTCACTTTATTATTTAAAAATCCTCTTTGACTTTGCCGCTTCACTTTATTATTTAAATAATCCCCTTTGAATTTGTCACTTCGCTTTTAAATAATTTATTCTTTGCAAGCACTTTGACTTCTTTGACCTTTTGGGGCGTCAAGCCAACATATGATGGTCCTTCAACTTCGTAAGGACATAAATCTCAAACTGTGAGGAGTTATGTGATGTTCCACATTCCATCGGAAATGGCATGACAAGCACTATCCATCTAGGATAGTTTCACTAACAAATTCATTGATATTCATCAATTTATTCCATAATTAATCATGGGTTCTCTAACCATACTTCTAGGATAACTCAATCGCAAAGCATCTTCCCGTGAGGGATTTCACCATAAGGGGACCACTTTGGATTTCATCCATTTGCAATTTATATCAACCATGATAAGACACTTAACTTCAAAGTTTATTTTCATGAGGATTTTCACCATAAGGGGACCACTTTGGAGTTCATCCATTTGTACTCCTTATCAAGACAATAATGAGTCATCTTTGCATCAATCCAACTATGCATCATATATCAATGAAACCACACCAATCCATCTTCATTTATGCATGAAATCATATGACTATGATTCCACTTGACATCAATCCATTCACATCAAGGACAATACATATTACAACAATATGCTATGACAAGACATTGTTCCTTTGACATCAATCCTTGGACATCAATTAATCAATCAATCCAATCCAATCCTTTGAAATCAATAATTTGGCATAAAAAACATTGATCCTTTGAAATAAATCCTTTGACATCAATCAATCAATCCTTTGGCATCAATGAAAACATGATCCAATACAATGATGGTTATCCCAAGCTCTATAACGACAAGGATTTTCACAGAGCCAGATCATTTTTTGGTGGTATTGCTGTCAAAATATTAGGCATAGAAAAAATTCATCTTTTTGGGACAAACCAAACTTATCTATCTTACAGTCAACAATATCCCTTTTATTAAAAATGAAATAGGGAACATCTTCCCACCATTTTTCTGGTTTTCAAGCAAACTCCCTATCCAAATGTGCCATAAAACCGGTTTTTCACAAAATGACATTATTATTTTTCTTTACTTTTTTTCTTTTTATAATGTTTATAATTTTATTTGAGGAAAGAAGAAAGAAATGAATCAAAGTGAGGTTGCAGTAGGTTGAGAATCCTCCCTGATTAATACCTCCATCCCATATTGTTGTTTAATACATTGCACAAACTCTTCTCGGCTGATAGGATAATTTTACAATATTATCCAATGCCCGTTGACTAATAAGGAATCCCTTCCTTATCAACGTTCTTAATCTTCATGGAACCATTGTCAAAGACATTTACAATTTCATATGGGCCCAACCAGTGTGCGGTGAACTTTTCTCTAAATTTTTTAAACTTGGAATAAAAAAAGAGAGACCAATCACCATAGTATACCTATGGAGGTAATATGGAGTACCTAGGGAGGTACCCAATGGGAGTGTGGTTAGGTATTATTAGTGGAGGTCATTCAATGTAAGGTGGACTCAGTACACTATATTATTAAATAAGGCCCACTAGTTAGATATAATAAATAAGCTTTCTAGAAGATTCCTTCTCTAGAATGTTCCTAGAATATAGAGAATGCTATATAAACAAGTGTAAGAAATTTATTGGAGCATAGTGAAGAATATTTCTTTTGTAGCAAGAAAGTATTGCTTGGGAGTGCATTCCTTCCATAAGGAATAATATATGGTGTTACTCTACCTCAAGGGTTTTATATATTTCTTCTATTTAGTGTTTTGGTGAATGGTTTGGTATATTGTTGTTGAGATTAAGGGTTTATCTGAAGTTATATTTGTATATATATTCAGGCACTTAAAAATTGGTATCAGAGCACTTTCCTTGGCCAAAGAAGGGAAAAAAGAGGGAGGCACACTTCATGTTCAGTGATGAAACGTTCTAAGCAGAATTTGGCCAAAAACATTGGATATTTTAATTCCTCTTAGAAAAATACCCAATTTCAAAAAACCATTCAGCCGAAACGGAGCCCGAAAAGTGAAGTTATCAACATTTTAAATGCGACAAATTTTCAAAGTTTTTCCAGAAAAAACCGCGATTTGCACAATAAGTTATTTTATAAACCTTAGTTCTATTTTTGGGTGATCCAGATTTATGAGAATAATGAAATAAGAAAAAAATATATAACACTAACATAGATATACAAAGAAAAATAGCATAGATACAGTGGAACTTAACTTCTATTAAATAAGAAATATGTTGAAACTATAAAATGAAGAATGAAAACAATATCACTCGAATGGTGGTAGCTAATATATGAGAAGAGATGTGGTGTCTACTCACATTCATCCGAGAAAATTACAATGAGACATCCAAGATTTTTTAGAATAAATAAGTAAACAAAAAACCCTAGACATCCAAAAAACTAACCCTAGGATATAAGTGCCAAAACTTATGTGGGCCCCAATGGGGTAGGTTGGTAGATCAACTTCCCGGGGTCGTAACTTTTTCATACGATCTCCATTTTAGGCGCATGATATCCTGTTGGAAAGGTATATCTGAGGACTAAAAATTATTCCATCACACTATAAATCTATCTAGAATGTGACTATGGTTGGCCCAAAAAAGGATTTTTAGGGCCTCAAAACGGCCCCAAAAGTTTAGGACCCGAAAAGCTAAAATCAAACTGCCAAGATAAAAAATGTAACTGCCAAGATGAAGGTTGTATGTGATCTAGATGGAATAGGTGGGTGGCCACTGATATCCACTTGCATCAATCCTCCCTCCTTAGGAAGAAATGGTATCCATTGCGTTTATTCCCCCCATAAGATGAGGAAACTTCTATTGAATTTGGCCCCGGGTGAGCCACTTGCCTTGGTGTAGGAGTTTCCCCACTTTGAAAACTTGATAAAGTTGAAGCTTTTGTTGGTGAGTTACCTTTACCTATGTGTCCATGATCTAATCAGTGGATGCTTTTTCCAAGCAGTCAGAGTTGATCTCTGTCGGTGTCAAGTATTTTTGTATCTCTAAGGTGTCCAATAAGGGTGGAAAGTATGGTCAAAGGAGGTCCACGTTAAACACTGGGTGCAAGAAAAAGAAGGGGGGAATTTTGAGCTCAAAAGGATTGCCACCCATAGCCTTGGTGATGGTGTAAGGTCCATAGTGGAGTGGAAGAATCTTTTGATGGGGTCTTGTAAGGTGTTATTTCTGTGAGTGCAACCAAACTTTATCTCCCACCTGAAACTTGTGTGTCACCCGATGTTTATCATGGCGCTACTTGTATTTGGCATTGGACTTCTGCAAAATATTCTGAACATGTTATAGGATGTGATAGATTCATTCAATGAACTGGATGGATTTTTTGGCTTTCTTTTTTTCATGGGATCATTCTTCTTGTGTGGACGTAAGAGGTAGCGCAACATCGATGGGACCCAATGGTTGAAATCCGAACACCACCTGAAAGGAGTTGTGGTCGGTTCAACTATGTATGGATCTTTTGTAATTGTGTTGAACATAGGGAAGACTCTTGGAGTTGTACATGCACAAGATACGCATGATCATCCTATTTCTGACCTCGGTTTGACCATCCGTTTTGGGGTTGTAAGGTCTTGGATTTGGTGAGATTGGTGTCTAGCCGTGACTAGAGGCTCAACTAGAATTTGGTGAGGAAATGATTGTCCCGATCATAGATGATGGTTTGTGGTATCCAAAAATGTACCCACACTCATTTGAAGAATAAATTTGCAGTGGCCTCTATAATGATTCTCTTCTTGTAGGAAACCAAAATCACCATCTTGTAAAATCAATCAACTGCCACGAAAACATAGTCATTTCTATGCTTGGTGGAAGGAAGGCCTGACATGTAGTCCATCAAGATGGATTCCTAGGGATTTCTAGGAGTAGGAAGAGGGGTGTACATACCTTGTTTCTTAATGTCTGGTTTGGAAATGGCACAGGTCGTGCAAGACCTGATATACTTGTTGACATCTTGTCAAAATTTTGGCCAATAGAAATGTTGTTGCAACATTGACACTGTCATTTCTATGCTGAAGTTTCCTGCCACCCAACTGTAGTGAGCTTCCCAAATAAAATTTGCGCGCTCTCTTTATGGAATGCAAAGATGGACCAGATGACACAACAACCCATCTTGCAGATGAAAATCATTGAAAACTGTGTTTTTTCCCAACATCTGGTAGGTAGTGGCGAAGTCAGGGTCTCGCTCGTAGAGTTGGGGCCATTCAGAGGTCTTATGTCCGTAGGAGTGTAGCACCATGGTTAGTGTGGAATATGGAGGTTGAATGAGGTAGTCAGTGACATGGTTGGTGTTCCCTGTCTTATAATTGATGTTGATATGGAACCGCTGCAAGTAAGTGGACCACTTCTAATGGCAATCATTCTACAATTTTCTTTGTGTCTGCATGAACTGCATAGGATTATGATCAGTGTGGATGTGTTTCTCCTTCCCAATAATGTAATGCCTCCACTGGAAATAGGATTGTACAATTTATTACATTTATTTTTCATAATTTGGGTACTTACGAACATTATTTGATAACATCTCACTATGATAGGCCATGGGATGTCCATGTTGAGAGAGAAATGTGCCCACAACATAGTCTGGAGCATTTGTCTCAACATCAAAAAGATGTTGTAGGTCGACTAATGGGAGCAACGAGGCTAAGAAAAAGCATTGTTTCAAATCATCAAAGGATTTTTTTTGCGACTGGCCCCACACAAATTTTTACTTGCCACCGCCCCTAGTTACTTGGCTAAGGGCCCATGCAATGTCAGAAAATCCCAACACAAACCTGTGATATAAGTTGGCAGGGCCTAAGAATCTCCATAGCTCAGTGAGTGTGGTAGGGGTTGGTCAGTCATAGATGAATTAGATCTTTTATGGATCGACATGCACCCCATTCTCATGAATAATGTATCCTAGGTACTATACCCTATTCATGTTGAAGGAGCATTTTTCTACATTTGTATATAGCTTGTGTTTCCACAGAGTGTGTAAAACCTACTAAATGTGATGCAAGTGTTCCTCCTAGTTCTTGCTGAAGATGAGGATGTAATCCAAATACACCACCATAAAATATTTGGTGAAAGGCCACAATATATCATCCATCATCCTCATGAAATTTTTTTGGGCATTTGTCAAGCCAAAGGGCATGACCAACCATTCAAAAAGGCATTCTTTGGACTTGAAGGAAGTATTTCATACATCAGTATGATCTATTGGGACCTAGTGGTAGATGGAATTCAGATCAATCTTATTGAAGTGGTTTCCCCCTTGAGCTGGTCAAGGATATCATCAATACGTGGAATTGGGTATGGGTTCATGACTGTGATCTTATTTAGGGCTCAGTAATCAATGCAAATTTTCCAGGACTTGTCTATCTTCTGCACAAGCATGATTGGGCTTCCACAAAGTGATGACCTTGGGAGGATGTGTCTCTTTTTGAGTAGCTCTTGGATATAGTGCTTGATTTCCTCATTTTCTAATAGAGAGTAGCGTAGAATGGCCCATTAGGTAGTGGTGCTTTGGGGGTCATATCAATTGAGTGCTTGACCTGACAGTGTAGAGGTACCTCAGTGGGTGATGAGAATATGTCTTTATATTCTTCCATGACCTTATCCACTTGCTTATGTTGCATGGAGAGACCTATCACGTAGGCCATGGATGTGGCTGCAACCTTCCACCCACTTTGAGCACAAATCATGAAGAAGACAAAATTCCCGGTTTGAGAGATGACCTTCCTGCATTGTTTGGAAGAGATCAAGGAAATGGAAGTAGATGGGACTACCTTGGGTATCCTATATAATTTCCTATCCAAAGTAATAATAACACTACAAGTTATAGACGCATATACATCATGATGTTTCCATAAATAATGTTGGCCCAAAAGAACATCAAAAACTTCAAGGGGGGCGACATCACACAAAACCTCATCTTTGAAGGGATTGATGTCGTAGGCCAGGAGATATTGTTGGATGATGTGGAGATCTCTCCCTTGGTGGAACCATCCAATGGTGTACAACTGTGGGTGTGGTTTTTTTGGCATAGCCAACCACTTGACGACCTCTGTTGAGATGAGGTTCCTCTAGCTACTGTTATCAACAATGAAGTGCAGCGGGGTACCCTTCACCCACATATGTGAATGAAAGAGGCACTCACCTTCCTCTGGTTCATCAAGTTCGTCGAGATGGACCTTGGTGGTGGTAGAAACTGTGGCACTAGGTTCTCCATTAATGACTTGTCTCCCTTTATTTGGTTCTGAATCAGAATCGAAACCTGCATCTGATTGAGAGCCTTTCACCTCGGCCACCAATGACTTATTTGAGGGACATTCAACGATGGTATGCTAGGGGATCTTACGGAACTCACACCATTTCCCATTGTCTTTATTTTTCTTCCCAGTTTCCTTATTTGTTTGTGGTTTGGATTGGATATCCTAAATTTGTCCATCCTTGCTTCGCCCTTTGTTCTAGGGGCTGGGGCCACCTTTTCCCTGATTTTTCTGTGAGGGGTTTTCAAACCCAAACTATTGCATCTTCTGTTTAAGATTCTTCTCGATTTTGATAGCATATCGATAGGTCACACCTAAGGATGAAATGTCTAGAAACTCAATCTTGATGTATCTATGTATACCTTCGTGGTACTTGAGCACCAGATGTCACTCAGAGTATTTGGTACCTAGCTTGGTGCAAAAGGTATGGAAGACATTGGTGAACTCTGGAACTGTTTGGTCCCTTTCCTGCCACAGAGTGGTCCATATTGTATATAAATGGTTATAAATTCCAATATGGTAGTATTGTTCCTTAATATCATTCCTGAAGGAACCCCAAGTGTGTTCAACTACAAATAATGTAGATCCCTCTGTTTCCTTTTACTCACAGAAAGTCTCCCACAAATATTTGACATGGGGGATGACCTTGAGGAGAGAAAATGTAATATTTTTTCTATGGGAAAAGTTGCAGATAGAAAAATACCCTTCTAGAAGGTTTAACCATTTTTCTACAGCATACACATCTATTTGACCTTCAAATATAGGAATTTCAAAATCAATATGTACCTTGAAGGGGGTGGTTCCTCCGCTTGAGGTAGATGCGTCACCTATTGGAAATCATTGAAGGATTTGTGTAAATTTATCCATCATCTTGTTCCTTTGTTGCAAGAGGGATTCCTCAAGCAACATTTAAATGGATATCCTACCCCATCATCTCTCTTTTCTTCCCCCATGGGTGGTTGTTGGGTTCAGCAAGGTCGATATTGCAAAGGCTCAACTGGTTCGAGTCCCAACTGCTTATACCCTAACCTCGTTGGGGACATGCACAATGAAACAAATGAATAGAAGACCGATCTGGTACCACTGATCCATATTTATGAGTGGAATGAAATGAAACACATATCTATACCATTAACACATATATAAAGAGAATAGTAAAAGAGATACAATGGAACTTAACTTCTATTAAATAAGAGATCTGTTGAAACTGTAAAATGCAAAATCAAAACAATCTTGCTGAAATGGTGGTAACTATTATCTGATAAAAGATGTGGAAGCTACTCGCATTTGTATGAGAACAATACAATGGGGCCTCTAAGCCTGTTGGTTTAGTATTATTCTATTCTGTCTGAGTTTATTGACCCAGGGTTCATGTCTATTCGGGGTTCCAACAAAGCCTCTAAAACTATCGACCTTCCTAGTAAACCAGAAGGAAACACAATGCACAAAATGCGCTATGCAGTCTCACTCGAGATAGCTTTAATGGATGGTTGTAACACTAATGTGTTTCCAGCCTAGGATTGAGTACACGATATGAGAACTATATATCGAACTACTGTTATAACTTGTGTTGGGCTCCAAAAATGTCATACAAATATCACTCATTACCATACATTTTTCACCTATGCTTCCATTACATCACTCATTATTCACTACCATGTCACCTCATTTTCCCTATTATTCACCATTAATGGGTCTCATTTATATTTTCCAAACATTATTTATTTTCAAGCATTTTTAAGAGAAATTCTTGATTAAAAATTAAAAAATAATATATTTTACTTCATATATGGAAAGTGGATTGTTTTTGTGACATGTGTAGGTTCCAAGGAAGCTTCCAAGACACCTTTATGTGGCCTTGAATGATCAAATTCGAATTTGATAAGATAAGAGATCATGATCTCATGGAGAAGATCAAGGACAAAAGAGGGTTATGTGTCTAGATGGTTAAGAGATGTATGGAACTAAAGAGAGATTAGTGGATGATCATTATGAGTTTGTTACTCATCCCATTGTATAAATAGGAGTACGATCTCCTCCATTTGTAATCCTAAAGTTTTGTAATCTTAGAATTTTGGAGTATGTAATCTTAGAAGCTTAGAGTTGTAACCTTAGAGTTGGTTTGTAATGGAGATTTTGAAATAAAGAATCATACTTCGATTTTGCTTCTACAT
>ML784266.1:620968-649775 GCA_009831015.1 Picea engelmannii
TGTATAAATAGGAGTACAATCTCCTCCATTTGTAATCCTAAAGTTTTGTAATCTTAGAATTTTGGAGTATGTAATCTTAGAAGCTTAGAGTTGTAACCTTAGAGTTGGTTTGTAATGGAGATTTTGAAATAAAGAATCATACTACGATTTTGCTTCTACATCTAAGTCTCCTTTGAAGTGGTGTGCTTGTGGAGTTATGGAGGGCCCCCATGGCCTCACTTGCATGCTTATTTTATGTATAACTTAATTTATGTTTTTGTTTGATTTCAGCTTTTAAAGTCTTGTTAAATGCTCTAATACTGGAAGGATCTTATTTGAAAGTGTTTTTGTAAGAGAACCATAAGATCTCAGACAATTATTAGATTTAAGTTTGTTTCATTTCAGCTTTTAAGTTTTGTTAAATGTTCTAATATTGGAGGAGATCCTAAAATTCAGGTGTTCTTGTAAGAGAACCTTAGGATCTTGACAATTGTTAGATCTAGGTTTGATTAGTTGTTGAAAGAGATTTTGATGAATATGTTCTTGTAAGGGAACTTTAAGATCTCGGACATATTAGGAATCTTTCTAGATCTATATATTTTAGATAAGCACTTCTAAGTTTACCTTCCCGGGTTGACATTAAATAAACTCTGATTGACATCATCGATTAGAACTAAACAACTTGTAAACGCAGTATATTGTCATTTGCGAATAAGCAAGAAATATAGAAACTCATTCATTAACAGAACAAAAATCACAGAAAGACGATATATATATGCATGCATTCATCACATAACATAGATGTTACCTTGGTTCACCCCCTCCTGGGATACGTTCACAAAGATCTGGATCTTGGCTCTTTTATTATAGTATTTTCGGATCTAAAGCACCGCACACGTTACAATTCTTCTCATTCGGGTAAGATCTATATGAGGCAGACTAGATCGCACTAGGATCCTTAGCCTGCGATCGAACCCTCAATGTATTCCCTCCTTAGTCCTCTTCAACTCAACAACTTACAAAATTAGTTCATATAGAAAAATATTACATATCGCAACAACTCATAGATAACTAGCTAAAAATCGATAATACTCTGAACTGTTATCATACCTAAGTAAAAATCCCCCCCTTACGATACCTAAGTATACATATTTATACATTTCTAGCTCTTCAGCCTTTACAATACATTACCAAAACCCTAACCCTACCGTCGTTAGGTATTCCCTGCATGCATGCGTGTTGTTCCTCCTTCCAGCTATCACTTTCTTTGTGCATGCTTTCTTTCCCAAAATCTCCTTTCTTTCCTCTTTGGTCTGCTTCCAACAGGCCCCCAAAACTGACATGTGGCTCATCCTGAGCCACCTAACACAAATATTCAAAATCCCTAGTGATCATCTTAAACTTTTCCTTGAGCTCTGCTACCTATGTTTGCCCCTGCGTAGTCTTCTCCTTGAGTGTGTCCACTATCTAGACTGTAATTTCATCACTGATCAATTATGCACACTCTGCCTGGGTCTGTGCTATATGTGTCTTGGATTCCTCTACATGTGCCAGGAATTCTGCTACCTTCTCTTGAAACGTTTCCATTTGAGTCTGACACTCCTTCTTCTGAGTTTTGCAATGGTGAGTTGTGCCTGCAATTTATTCATGTACTGCGCCCCTTTGATGCACTATGTGATGGAGATTCTCTTTTGCCTCTGCTTGAGGTCCTAGATAGATGTGATTATCCTTTCTTCTTCCTTGTCCCACTTTTTGACTTTCTGATCCTCCTCTAGCTTTGTCCCAAGCTATGTTGCATTCTCAAACAAGTCTGTTGTTGTGCTAACCTGTCGCTCTATCTCCTGCGGTTGTTCTACTGCTTCCTGCTTCCTTTTCTCCTTTACTACTGGTGGATTAGTGGGTGTGAGCTTCTCTTGGAGATTCTCAATCTCCTTCTAATATTGATCGATTGCCTGCGCAATCTGATCAATCTTTTCTACTGTTGTGGTTTCATCAGTCTGCGCAGACTTTGCAATATTATTGTATGTTCCTGTGACTTTCTGCTCCAATCCATTCATGTGCTTTCTTTCCTCTTGCATGTCTAACTTATCCTGCTCAAATAATATTTCCAACATGTCCCGCTTCTCTACTTCCTGCTACAGTTTAGCTAAGTCTGTGCGTGCATGAGAATGTACCTCATGGGTAACGCTCACCTACAATTTGTGTAGAGCCTTGGATGGTATCCACGACAATACCAATTGTATTTGGCTTAAGTCCTTCAGGGGTGTCTTCCCCACAATCTCGTCCATGAAAAACATACTGGGTGTGATGTGGAATGTTGTGCTTGACTGCGGTATTGTATGAACTGTGTCACGCTCTTCTTCTTCCAATATTTCCTCTTTCTAGGGTGATGAGGGCCCTGTTCCCATGTTGTTTCTTTCTGTCTGTACTTCCCCAAATTTCTTGAGGAACTGCCGCATGTCTTCCATCTCCTCTTCAATCTTGTCCCTGTGGTGCGCATCATTGTCAAAATCCTCAACTAGACAATCCTGGACCATTCGGGCTATCATTTCTCCATCATCCTCTGTGATCTTATAGTTTGGAGGTGTTCTTTGTGCCTTTATATTCTTGCGTGCACCTCCTATCTATGTGGATGGCCTCTTATTCCCACCTGGTTCCTATGGGTTGGGACTTGGTGTGGTCCCCTGCACTGCCTCAGACTATTTCTGATGTACTTGAGCTGGGTGTGTAGTGTTATTTTTCCCCTTTTGGGTCCCTATCTTAGTTGTCCCTTCATCTATCTATTTGTCTTTGTCTCACTTGTCCTCCAATTCTTGGGCACTGGGACTTCTTGAGGCTGTGTTTCTCCCCACCCTGGCTCTTCTTCTGATGTCTTTCCGACAAGTCTTGGGTGAGGACTGGAATCTTCCATTCATCTTCCTAGTATTTGATCACCATGTCAATGTCACCCTCTGTGAAAAAGTAGTGCATTTGCAACCACTTCTTATTAGGATCCTTCTGCGCTCGTATCCACATCGTATGTCATGTGGCCTTGAAGTTGGCGTTGTACCGATATTGCGCGACAACTTGTGGTGTGATTCTCCATATGTTGTTGATGGCCTCTTGCAAATCGCGTCGGTATCCTTCAAATATGGACCCATTCATCCTTTTGTTTCTAGCATCGGACGTGGCTTTCAGCAATAGATATCTCGCTCCTTGATTCAATTTGGGTCTGGTACCAAAAGTTACATATCTTGGTTCCCTCCATCCCATAAAGGCTATTAACATGATTAGCCATGAATAGTGAAACTCTATTCCTAGGTCCTGTGCATCCTTGCAGTCATCCAGGAACAAGTTCAAGAGATAGGGTGCCCAACTCACTATGGTTCCCTCGGCGCATTGAGCTGCAACTGCGACACCACAGCTGGAACTTCTTCTCTGCAAAATTTTCTTAATATATTATAGGCTAAGATTTTTGCACCCATTTATGTTACAACATCATTGATTTTCTTGATAATGTTTCCTCGTGTACCCCTTTCAGTGCCATACTTCTTATTCATCTCTTCCGCTAGTGCTTTCTCCTTGGCTTTGTCGTCCAAAAACTGTGCGGGATCCATGTCCCGGGATGGAAACCCTATTATGTTTGCAATAAGATCTACATCTATCGAGACAAGCTTGTCCAACCATATGTCCCTGCCATGTGTGACTGCTAACAACTACTTGATGCACCTGCTTTCGTACTAACCTCTTCCAAAATGTGGTAGATCCAACAGACGTAAAATTCCTTTTTTCTCCAACCCTGTTTCCCATTGGAGTGGCTGATAAATCGGTTCCCCCATCAGATTTATGCCCACAGTCTCCAAGTACAGTCTCTTTGAAAATTCTGGAAACTTGTTTGTGTCTGCTACAACGTGGTCTGAGTATTTTATCTTGTCAATCTAGCTAATCAAGCCTGATTCCACCCGCACCCCATCTGGTATATGTGGTAAAACGAGGGCTATGACATGTTTCTTGTGAGGTGACCTAGGTACCTGCTCCTTGTCTTTCTTTGGTGGTGGTGGCTGGCTTGAGATTCCAACGACTGCCATTTGTACTTCAGAATACCATTTTGGTGAGCCTGTGACATATTCTAATATTCCTTCCAGTGGGTGTTCTAACACAGTGGTTTGATACTCATCTAACTCGAATGTTAATTCCTGATTTGTTGTCGTTCCATTGACTCTCAGAGCAGCTTCGGTGTCCTCTGGTTGCGCCTACTTTAGGGTTTTTGTGTCCTGGTTTTGTTTCTCCTGTACCTCTACCGGTCTATCTATATTTGTGCCCTCCGGTGCTGGTTGTTGGGTTTCTTCCACTACAGGTGTGGGGTTCATCGGTGTTGTGTCCGGGGATGGGATTTTGTCGACGTTGATGATATCTGATGGCTACTGTTCGCCTTCGTCTAATTGTACCTGTGACCTAGTTCAAACTTTGGGTTGTCTGGCAGTTTGGCTTGCTTCTGCTTGCTTTGGTGGTGCCATGGTGGTGAATGTCAAATGTTTGTTGAGTTTGAATGGTCTCTGTGATCTCTATGCACTCCACTCTATGATCCTTATCCTCTATCGATCTCTGTCTGGTCTCCTTTCGTAAATGGACTCTTTGCTCCCGTGTCTATGTGTTGTATGGGCTTTGCCTGAAGCTTGTTGAGGACTCTACCTTAATTATGGTTTCAATGCACCTCCAATTATTTCATACTTTCCATTACTCTCCCTTTATGATTCCAGTTGGCACGATTAATGTGGTGTCCCATTGGTCCTTTCCGTCATTTATTTTTTGATAACTTCGTCATTTCGTACTGCTTTTGTCGTCTTTCCATTTCTCGCTTGTTTCCTTTTTTATCTGGTCATTGTCCTTCTCCTCTCCGAGTTTGTGTTCCTAAGTATGCATGCCCTTTATGTCTCCGACGCACTATGCCTTGGTTGGTTCTTTTTGATATATTGTTTTTTTGTTTTTTTGTTTTTCACTACACGGTGGGTGGTCGACTGTATTTGTACAACTTCAGTCGGATGCCGTTGATCATACCTCTAAGTTTTGTTCTGGATAATCCCTTCAAATGTACTGCTCCTCCCTCTGTAACAGTTTTTACTTCGTGTGGTCCTAACCATTGCATCCTAAGATTTCCCAGGTGCTGAAACGATTTGCTGTCATACATCAATACTAAATCTCCTTCCTTGAAAGTCTTCATCTTGATGTGCCTATCATTCCAAGCCTTTTCTCTTGCTTTCTGAACTTGTTGGTGAAATCCAGCTAAGATTTCATCTTCCTCCATGGTCATTAACTGATTTAGTCTCTCCTATACTACACCTCATTTTTTCATATGTGTAATTGCTGCTACACGCAAGCTTGGTACTAGGTATTCTAATGGCACCACTACTTCTTGGCCATAGACCAGTTTGAATGGCGTGTTCCCTGTCAATTTTTTGCACGTAGTCCTGTAGGCCCATAATACTACTGGTACTTTGAGGTCCCAGTCATCCCTATTGACATTACAGATCTTTGTGAGTGCATTCTCCAATATTTTTTTAAATTCCTCTACTATGCCATTTTCCTGTGGGTGATATGTTGTGCTCTTCTGATGATGGAATTCAAACTCTTCAGTAATAGCGCTGATGGTGTTGTTTATGAAGTGCATACCTTGGTTGCTCATAAAAAAATTTGGGCATTCAAATCTAGTGATCACTTGTTCAAATAAGAAGTGTGTTGTTGTTTCTGCACTGCAATATTTCACCGGTGCAACTTCTACCCATCTTGTTAGGTACTCTGTCGCGGTGATAATGTACCTAGCTCTTGTTCTTTTTGTTGGTGGGTTGATTGGTCCCACAAAGTCTATTTCCCACTCATCGAATGCCTGCAATGTTATTTGTGGTCATAATGGAATCTCATCCCTTATGTTGGGTTTTCCTACCCTTTGACAGACATCACATATTTGGAAGTAATCCTTCGATTCTCTATGAATGCTTGGCCACCATAATCCTGCGCGCAATACCTTCTGCGCAGTAGCTTTTCCTGCGTAATGTCCTCCTGCTATTCCCTCATGGGATTATGTTAACACTCTTGGTCTTTCGTGTTATAACACATACCTGTGCAAGATGTTGTCTGTGCCCATTTTGTGTAAGTGTCCTGTGATCATTTGATATTCTGCAGCCCAGAATATGAGATTGTTCTTCTACGCGGTGTTATATTCTTGTGGCGTAGTACCTATGCTCAAGTACTGAATTCTATATGTGAAGTATTCATCAGTGATATGGACTGAGAATAACTATGCATTTGGGAAGTTGTCATCTAAATTCGTAGGTTCTTCTCCATTTGTGACCCTTCACATGTGGTCAAGTCCTGCATTCAATTTTCCTGGCTTGACTATGACCTCGAAGTCAAACTCTTGAAATAGAAGTAACCATAGACAAATTCTCCCCCCCAACACTGGCTTGTTCACTAGGTATTTCAGGGCTGAGTGATCTGTGAACATCTTAAAGTGTTTTCCCAATGCGTAATGTCTAAACTTTTGCAGTGCGTAGACCATATCTAGGCCTTCTATCTCCGTGGTGTTGTAGTTATGTTCTAATTCTGATAGCTTTCTGCTTGCAAAGGCTATAGGGTGGTCTAAATCTCTCATTCCTGGCTGTGCCAAGATGGATCCAAGTGCTATGGCTGATGCATATACATGTACATGGAATATCTTCTCCCAGTCTAGAAATACTAATATCGGCTCAGTGACCATCTTTTCCTTTAGGGTATCTAGACTGTGTTGACACTCGTTGTTCAACTTAAACTTTGTATCTTTTTGTAACAGTTTTTCCATCGGCGTGGTGATATGCACGTATCCTTTGATGAAATTTCTATAGTATCCTGTCTGTCCCAATGTCTCTCTTAGCTGACAGACTATTTTTGGTGGCGATAAGTTAACAATTTCTGTGATCTTTGCACGATCTACGAGTAAACCTTGTTAGCATACTATATGGCCTAGTAGTATCCCAAAAGGTGCTCTGAATATGAATTTATTAATGTTTAGTAATATCTGGCATTGTCTACATCTTTCTAACATCATTCGTAATACTTCTACATGTTCTTTCAACAAACTATAGACTGTCCAATCATCCAAATATACTTCTAGAAACTAGTGGATGAATTCCTTAAATGCAACAATGACTACTCTGGAAAAGATTGTTGGTGCATTCTTCAATCCAAATGGCAGGTATGTGTACTAGTAGGATCCCCATTATTTCACAAAGGTGGTCTTGTATCTGTCTTCCTGTGCTATTTTAATGTGGTGATAACCTGAGAATTAGTGAATGAGTAATCTTCATGTCCTCCTACGTTTTCTAACACTTTGTCTGTGAAAGGTGTAGGGAATGGGTCATGTAGGCATGCATCGTTCAACTTCCTCAAGTTGAAGCATATTCGTATTCCTCCTTGTTTATTGTCCTAAACTACCATCGGGCTTATCCATTTTGATTCTTCAAATGGATCTATGATTCCATCTTTGAGCATTCTGTTGATCTCAGTTTTAACTTTCTACTTGTATATTGGGTTCAATTTGTATGGTCATTGTCTGATTGGTCACGCTTCAGGTCTGAGTGGTATCTTCATTTCTCCTATCTCTCCGGATATACCCCTTTTCTCTATAAATGTGGTAGGAAACAAGTTGATGTACTCGCATAATAACTATGTTATACTTTCCACTGTTTTCTCATCCCAGTAGTCTCCAATGCTGGCCATTTTAGGATTCTCAACTGTCCCAATGTTGAATTTCTTTACCTTGATTAGTGCGGCAATAACTTATGATTCTATAGGTGGTCCTTCCACTTCTCTTTCACCTTCTGCTTCTTCTATCTGAATATCGCACGGGTCGTCTTCCTCTGGTGCGTCTTCATGCACATGGTAACATGATAACAATTCCTTGATTGTCTGTCTATTCCTCTGTTGCTCTTCTTTTATGAGTTCAACTTCTGGTTCTCTAATGAATATCACTCCTCTTATTTGTTTAAGAGCATTTGGGTTCTCATTCTCGAATGAGAAAGTGACTGTAAAATTCTGTTGCAATGTTGTCCAGGTCCTAGTTCCTTTGCACAATTCCTGGTCTGTATACCATTTCTCTTGTATGCCCTCTAAGGTGTGTATAAAATGATGAGGCCATTCCTCAGGGGGTTTCATTATCCACAGTTTCCTGCACGTCTCCAAATATACCGTTGGTTCCCCCTGTCCCTCATGCCTATGCTGCTTGTTTCTTTTATGTTCTGGGTCGAACCTTATGCACAGTAACCGCTTACATTGGTACCAATTTGTGATTGTCTCTTTGTGTGTGCCCCACCATATTGCAAGTGTGGCCTTGAGTGCTACATAAAGTGCTAACAATCTTTGATCCTCTAAAAATTCATCTTCAGACTGTGCCAAGAATGTTTCCAAATCTTTTACTCCGTGGAAGCTATGTGGTTCCCTTATCTCCGTGCCTACCCATCTTACTGCATAGTCTATTCGTGCACATCTTCTCGTGGATACTTCATGTAGACTTTGTTTCTAGTTTTCTAGACCAGTGTTTGAGTTTGCTTCACATGAAGTAATTCTCTGCCAACTGAGTATCCCATCTGTAGTTGGGTTTACGTAATGCTCATCGTGTGCATTTTTTTTGTACAACTAGCTGATTTCCTCTAAGTCCAAGAAAGTAGGTTCTACAAACCTTTCCCCTTCTGGTGGGTCTAATGCCGCGATGACCCTGTACTCTCCTAACTCAAATGTATTATTTATTGTCTTTAGATTGATTATGGTCTAGATTTCAAATGCCCAATCTAAGACAAGCAACACTGGGTATGGTGTTGTGCCATCCACTATTTTGATTACTTCAAAATCTGCTTTAGTGCGCACCCCATCTAGGTATACTATCACTTATTTTAGTCTACTGATTGGTAGGACTCTGTGCTGGTTTGGTAGTTTTAGTTGAACTGGTGAATATCCTAATGTTGGCTCTCCCATACATTTCCATGTATTATTTGGTAATACATTGACCTCGGATCCCAAGTCCAATATGATGTCTCCAATGTTTGCATTCAATCTAAACTCCCTAACTGTTCTTCTCCTTGTATGTAGGTGATTGACTGTCTTTTGTTCTAGAGTTCCTTATGTCTCTGTACTACATTTTTCTAGTATGTTTTGCAATATTTTCACAGATGATGGATCATTTAATACTTTTACACATGATTGAAAAAATCCTTTGATTTTACTTACTTGTCCCATGGAATGTATCTCATTGGTATGATCCAATAATAAAGGAATTTCGTATTTTTGTGCTTCATTGATTTGCTGCACAGTGGAAGTCGACGCCATGTCATCCTGAAATTCTTGTCGGGCATGATTAAATATCTCCTTCTCGTTCTACGTGTCAAACTATTTCCTTGGTTCGGTGTTCTTCTTCACCCACTAGTTTTGTGCTGACTCTTTTCAGACTGCATCATTTCCTGTTTTATCTCCTCCGCGGGTAACTATGTGGATGTTCCATCCTTCATGCCTTGTTTTGGCTCAAATCCACTGAACATTCTGGTTGTTTTGGTTCCCCTTTTTCTGAATCTTTACTAATAGTGTGGGACATTCTTCTGTATCATGGTCCGATGCATGACAATACATACATGTTGCTGGTGGAAGTGGACATTCCCTTGCATAATGTCTGGGTTTTTGAAAATTATGACATAACATTGGTCCTCTACCTCATCTAAAACCTCCTCTCACTTGTCCTCCACCTCTGTAGCCTACTCGATCTCCTCTTGACACATTATACTGAGGTTCCTGATTGTACTGCACGGTATTGTACTAAGGTTGTGATGTGTTGTACTGTGGTTGCGCGGTATTATATGGCTACTGCGCAATATTCTACTATTGTTGCACAGTGTTGTATGGAGCTAGAACTTGATTAAACTGTGGTGCAGCTTGCCCAATCATCATTTCTTCCTGCACTCTATATTCATTTGATGTTCTCTCTCTCATTAGCTCCATGGTTCTACAATCTTTATCGCCATGGCCCACTGACTTGCAAAAGGTGCAATACAAACTCTTTGGAATTGTCTAATATTTTTTCATCATAGGGCAATGATATGGGTCATGGATTGGTTTCTTACAGACTTCACACCATATTCCTCTTATTGGTAATGGGTTTGGTATTCCAGTTTCCATATATTGCGTGAATGTTGGACATTCGTTCTCGTGGTGTCCTTATGTCCTACATGTAGTACACTAAACGACTTCTCGTTTATCCTTATTCTTATTCTGGTTGAGTTGAAACGTTAAGTTCTTCAAATCCTCCTTTAGTTCCTCAATAGCTGGATCTATCTGTTGATACTGGTTTTATTCTGGTTGCAGGGCTGCCTGCAGAGCCTCTTCTAGTGTCTAAAACTTTTGTTGTCACAATAGGTATTTTAAGTGTAGGAGCAGTGAATTGACAAATAAGTGTTGATGTTGCATATCGGTCATGAGATATTTCAGCTTCCCCTTCAGTCGCTTGAACCTATGGTCAATCTCCCATACACATTCTCTCAGTTTCTGTCAGATTTCTATCATCTCATTCATGTATTGATCCTCTGAGCTTGGCTTCTGGAACTCATTTATCAGTAACTTCTTAATTTTTGTCAGTGTCCTTGTAGTCCCAGGTGCACTTTTTGCGTCGAGACTCATGTACCATTCTAGTGCACGGTCCCTTAGTCTAATAGATAACTGTACAAGTTTGGTATCTTCATCAGTGATCTGTTTTGCTTCCCAGATCTTTGCACAAATGAACAAGTGTTTCTTATGGTCTTCTATTTCTTCTCCTCGAAATTTTGGTAAATTACTGGTGTGATCATGTCCTGTCATTCTGAATGTTGAACTACTACCTCCGTGCGATGTAGATAATTGACTAGTGCTTCTTGAACTGTCTCCTCCAGTTGTTTCTCCTTGTGTATATGTACTTCCTACTATCGGACTTCTTCTGAACTTTGGTTGTCTATATGGTGGTGTCCTCTTTGGTGTATTAGTCGCACATGGGTTTATGGGTTCCACACTGACATTAATATGGATAAGATTGCTTCCTTCTCTTCCCTTTCTTGGACCTCTTGTCTTCCTCTCATATGTTGCGTGTAGGATTTCCTCAATCTTCTCCACAGCTCGAAGATCCTCTACCTCTTATTCGTCACTCGCCAAGCCTTCCTTTGCGGCTACGACTCTCTTCTTGGTATTCACCTTTTATTGGTAGGGTACTCTGCTACGCGTCTTTCCAGTTGTCTCCAAGATCCACCTGATATGGTCATAATCCATCATGATCAGGTCCAAGGGTTCCTCCTTCTTCCCTTTATCCTTTCCTGCTTCCATTTTTCCTCTTTCTATCAGTGCTTCCCCCCTTCCCCCATGCACGCAGGGGAAATTTAGCTGTCTGATTCCATTTTCAGTACACCTTTGTTATATAGCAGTATCTTAATAGAAGTATACAACGATCAAATGTACCTTTCTCAAGGTCCACGTAGAAACTCTTTCTTCGCTGCACTATATGAATTCGCTGTGTCTACTACAAACTATGTTATAAAACCTGCCACAATAATTTCGAGCCAAAAGTCTACTACGCGGGTGAATTTTTTATTCACGTGTTGTAACTACTCAATCTTTACTGGGGTCCACTCTAACTGTCGGATCCAGTTCATTGCGTGGTTATCCTTCAACCTTAGTATCCACTCTTGCAATAAGTGTGGAAAATCACAGAAAAAGACTTCGTGTAAATCAATAAACACGTATTTCTCAAGATATTTATGGGGTTTTATTATAGGGTTTCAGTTATCTTTTTGTGCAAACTCAAGCTCTTTTGTTCAACCAAGTTTCGATCTCTGCTTTCATGGGATTCCATGGTCTCAACATCCCCTTCTAGTATCTCATTGCTTTCTTATTTTCTTTACTCTTCTCTTTTTCAACCTATCTCATATACTCAATCCTCTCATGTTCCTACCAACAAAAACATAATGATTTGTTTATTTAGTCTTCTTCTATTATGTCTGAGTTTATTGACCCAGGGTTCATGTCTGTTCGGGGTTCCAAAAAATCCTCTAAAACTATTAGCCCTCTTGGTAAACTAGAAGGCAACACAACACACAGAATGCATTGCGCAGTCTCACCTGAGATAGATTTAATGGGTGGTTGTAATACTCATGTGTTTATATCCTAGGATTGAGTGCGAGATATGAGAACTATATATCAAACTACTACTATAACTTGTAAACGTAGAATACCGTCATTTGTGAATAAGAAGGAAATATAGAAACTCATTTATTAACACAAGAATAACTACTAAAATATGATAAATATATGCATGCATTCATCATATAACACAAATGTTTCCGTGGTTCACCCCCTCCTAGGCTACGTCGACAAAGATTTGGCTCTTGGCTCTTTTATTATAGTATTTCCACATCCACAACACTGCATGCGTTACAATTCTTCTCAGTTGGGTAAGATCTATATGAGGTGAACTAGATCGCACCAGGCTCCTCAACCCATGATCTAACCCTCATTATCTTACCTCCTTCATCCTCTTCATCTCAACAACTTACAAAAGTAGGTCATACAACAAAATATTACATATCACAACAACTCATAGATAACTAGATAAAACTCGATAATACTCTGAACCGTTATCATACCTAAGTAAAAATCCCCCCCTAATGATACCTAAGTATCTATATTTATACATTTATGGCTCTTCATCCTTTACAATACATTACCAAAACCCTAACCCTACCATTGTTAGGTCTTCCCTACATGCACACATTCCATTCCTCCTTCCAGCTATCGCTTTCCTCGTGCATTCTTTCTTTCCCAAAATCTCCTTTTTTCCACTTTGGTATTCTTCCAACAAAGCCTTTTTAGCATCAAGAAGTAAACATAAAACCATAGACATCCAAAAACCTAACCCTAGGATATGAAGCGCCAAAATTAATGTGGGCCCCAATGGGGTAAGTTGGTACATCAACTTCCTTGGGTCATAACTTTTGCATAAGATCTCCATTTTAGGTGAACAATATCCCATTGGAAAGGTATATCCAAGGAATACACATTATGCTATCGCACTCTGAATCTGTTTACAGTGTGACTATGGAGGGCCAAAAAACCATTGTTTAGGGCCTCAAAATGACCTAAAAATTTTAGGACCCGGAAATATAGAAGAAAAATGCTAAGATAAAAAATGTTACTACCAAGGTGAGAGTTGTATGTGAGCTATATGGAAGAGGTGGGTGGCCACCGATATCCACCTGGATCATTGGGTTTTCAAATAAAAATGCATTTTACTGGAAAAGAGGATGGACCTAGTATTGAAGAACTCATTGAATCTGAAAAAAAAAGTCATTTTGGAAAAGGAATTGGAAACTTATGTTACCCCTTCGTTTCAAAGATGATGCTAAGATACGGTGGAAATCATTGGACCATGCCAAGATGATGGCACTTTCTGATGAAGCATTTGAAAAAGTACTTTTATATAGGTGGTCTCATGTTGGAAAAACTTATACAAAGCACACCAAGGGTTTATTTTCATCTGGAAACTCCATACTACAGGTCCATGGATGCATTCAACAAGATAAGATTATTGTCTCTATTAACCCTAGTTTCCAACAAAATGTATCAATATTCAGTTGGTTAATATATTGCAAGTTCTTATAAAAAATATTCACAACACACAGGTTGAGGGTGAAAATGTTCAAATTTTTAAATATTTGAAGATTACCATGGATAAATATGTGTTGCATTCATATTTGTATGCTATCGATAGGGATGGAGTGGATATTATTTTGGGATATGCTTGGATAGAATCAATGGGTACCATTAATATTAATGTGCAAAAGAAGTTTTTGAATTTGTGGTACAAGAAAAATAAAATCACATTACAGGGTGTGTCTCTTAGTAAGAGATATGGGCCCAAGGAGGCCAAAAAAGAAGTTATTTCCATGTCCGAAGTTGAATCAGAGTTAGAATCTATAGAAGGAGATGAAGCAAAACCACAAGAAGGACACAATAAGGAAGCTAAGGAGATCCTTGAATCAAAGGCACAAGATGTTGCAGATTTGAAGAAAAAAGAAAATATTCCTACAGTTGTTTTATATTGCCATCCACATCTTATTGAGAAACAATAGTCATCAAGGAAAGGATGTGAATATAAACACACTTATGCACTAGCGAGGAACCAAAACGGAAATCAGTACAAAGGTGCATGGAAGCCTACCAAAACTACAAGAATACACCAGGATAGAGAACCAGTCCCATGGAAGTATTGACATGATGCAGGCGCAGATCATGGTGGCAAGGCATCATTTGGACATCATGTTTGTCTTCCATTAGGATGGATGTATGGTCGTACTTAGTACCAGTTGGATACATTTCTTTGTTTATCATATTGTATGGTTTTTTCCCATGTTTCGAGGATGAAACATGTGAATATGGATGGAATGTAGTATACTTATGGAGGTAACCAACGAGGATGTGGTTTATTTATTATTAGTGGAGTCCATTCATGTAAGGTGGACTAGGTCCACTACATTATTAAATAAGGCCCACTATGGTAGTTACATAATAAATAATATTTATATAATATTCCTTCTCTAGAATGTTCCTAGAATATAAAGAATGCTATATAAAGAAGTGTAAGCAATGTATTGAATCATAGTGAAGAATATTGTTGTTGTAGCAAGAAAGTATTCCTTTGGAGTGCATTCCTTCCACAAGGAATACCATATGGTGTTACCCTACCTCAAGGGTTTTATATATTTCTTGTGTTCAGTGTTTTGGTTAATGGTTAGGTATATTGTTGTTGTGATTAAGGGTTTATTTGAAGTTATATTTGTAGATCTATTCAGGAACTTAAAAATCACCTAGGTTAAACTACTTCTTCTGGATGAACTTATCATCCCACTTAATTATTTGTTGTTGGACAAGGGAGGTATTTTGAATGGCATCTTGACGTATTTCATCCAATTTATTTAGCTGAATCATGCTTTGTTGTTGTTCCTTTGTAATATCCATACGTAGCTGAGATGATACCCTCCAGGTATTCACTTGAAATTCTATTAGAAGTAGAACTTGTTTTCCATACACTAATTCATATGGCGTGTGTCCGGTGGTATTCCTCCATGTAGTCTTGTAAGCCGACAGTGCATCCAGAAGCTGATATTCCCAATCCTTGTGATGTTGTTGTACTCTCTTGGTCAAAATTGATTCAAGGAACTTATTTGTGGACTCCACTTGTCCATTGGCCTATATATGAAAAGGGGAGGATTTCCTGTGCTTGATTCAATATTGATCAGTGATGGCCTGTACCAACTTTGATGTGAATTGTGCTCCCTGATCTGTTACAATTTATTTTGGCATACCAAAATGGGTAAGTTATCTTTGGGTTTGTCTTGTACCCACTTAGTAACATAATCAATACAAACTAAGATATACCTTTTCTCTCTCGATGCAGGAAAAATCGACCCAACAAAATCTAGAACCCATTTCTTAAGAGGCTCAATCATTATCTAGAGATATAAAGGAATCTCCTTAGATCATACTGGGTGGCCCATTCATTGAAAACTATCACAACTTTGAACATAGTGTTTGTCATCCTTTAAGAGGGTTGGCCAATAGTATCTTGAAAAAAGAACTTTATATGTTATTCTCTTATTGGCTAAGTTCCCTCCACATGGCTCATCATGACAAGATTTCAATATATCAAAAAAATCCTCTTCATTGACACATCTTATGATAATCAAGTCAGGTCATGTTCAAAAGATCTCTCCTCCTACCCAAGAATAGGAAGCATTGCATTGGACTATCCTCTTCTTTTTACTAGGTGAGAGATGATGTGAGAGTTTCTCTATAACCAAATAATTAGCCACATATGAAAAAAAAAATGGATTTAGTAGATAAAAAAAACAAATGTTCGTCAGGGAAATCATCATTTACAAGAGTTTCTTGTTCTTCATTATGATTTCTATACAAGAAATCTGCTACCAAATTTACCCTTCTAGGTCTATCTAGAATAGTCATGTTAAACTCCTGCAACAACAGAATCTATCTCATTACCCTACCATTGGTTATAGTTTTTTTCATTATCTATTTAATGGTAGAGTGGTCAGTATGAATGAATACCTCATACCCAGTCATCTAGTGTCTAAACTTATTAATTGCATGTACGACTACTAAAAATTCATTTTCCATGATTGTATAGTTTAACTCAATCGGTGTTAATTTATTGGTAATGAAATAAATGGCATAGGATGAGTGATTCTATTGTTGTCCCAAAATGGATTCAAGAGTTATATCAGAGGTATCAATCGAAATGTGGAATGGAAGAGACCAATTTTCCCCCGTCAAGATCGGTGCTTGTGTAAGTTTTTCCTTTAGTATTTCAAAAGCATGTTGGCAATGATCATCCCAAAAAATTCAACATCCTTGGTGAGTAATTTAAACAAAGGGGTGGCTATTTTCTGAAATGTTCTATGAATATTCTATAATAACTAGCATGTCCTAAAAAGATTCTTACATATTTTAAATATTTCATAATTTGGGGGTTTGATATGAATACTATTTTTACTGGGTCGACTTGAATTCCAAAAATGGATATAAAATGGAAAAGAACATTACCTGCGGTTTGAAAAATTTGTCATTCAACATCACTCAAACAAATTTAATTTTCCTAGCACCGTATCAAAACCTTCTCTAAATTCTCTAATTTTTCAAGAAAAGTGTTACCATACACAAAGAAATCATCTATGTACACTTCTACACACTCATGGATTAGGTAAAAAAAATAGCTAAAACCGCTCTCTAAAAAGGTAGCATGGGAATTACATAGCCCAAAGGGTAGCACTTTATAAGCATATGTTCCCCAAGGAAATGTGAAATTTTTCTTGTCCTAGTCCTCAGGTGCAATCTTTATCTCGTTATACCCACTAAATCCATCAAGAAAAGATAAATATTTTTTGGCAGCGAGTGTTTCTAACACCTGGTCAATAAATGGAAGAGGGAAATAATCCTTTAAAGTGGATTTGTTAATTTCAAGATAATAGACACAAATACACAACTTACCATTCTTTTTTGGTACAATGACAAGGGGTGAGACCCATTGGCTATCCAAAATTGGGTAGATAAACTGTGCATCTAGTAATTTTTGTAGTTCTTGTGACAATTTCTTTAAGATCAGGGCTCATTCACCTTTGTGGTTTCCTAGTGGGTTAGAAATTCTCCTGAATATAGATATGGTGGGTGAAAGTTTAAGGGTGAATTCCCTTCATATCTTGATAGATCCATGCAAATGCATATGTGTGTCTTTTGCAACATTTTGATTAATTGTTCTTGTTGGGAACTATCAGGTTGAGAATTTATATATATAAATTTACCTGGAATGATCTTGACAAGAATTATGCTTGATTCTGTCATATCAATGGCTTGCACTAAAATTTTTAGTGATGAGGAAGTATTAAAATCATAGTTTTCTTGAGATTCTAAGATAAAGATATGATCAAGAGGTAAATCTGGATTTTGCACAGGATCTAAATTAGACAAAAAGATTTGAATCTAATTTTATTCATTAATCACTTTGAATTGCATGACTTGATATATTGCAGAAATGGATTGAACATTTTTATCATCACTATTGGTAATGTCTAACCATGGAGTGTTTTCACACTCATGAGTGGATTTGGAAGGAGGATATAGAGTTACATTTTTCATTGAGTTTCCATCAGAAATTAGCATGTTCCCAGAACTGTAGGCAATAAATGCATTTACAGTGGCCAACCATGGCCTTCCCAATATTAGGGGATGACCTCCTGAAGGGATTTTGGGCTGCAAGACCATAAATTCAACCTGATACTCCTAAAACATCATATAACATACCTTTTGGATTGATCTTGGATCTATCTGCTAATTGTAATTGTAATTGTAATTGTTCCATGGTTAAGTAATTGTAATTGTTCCATGGTATGTAGTGTCATGATATTGATGGAATCCCCTAAATCAATAAGGATGTTTGGGACGAGAAAATTATTAATAATTATTGAAACAATCGGGTTTCCATGACCTTGATATTTTTCTACACAAATTTTCCTTGACATGAGATCTGTCGATCTCCCCACAAATTGTATTTTTGTTGGTTCTATATTCTTTCTTTCGGGGTTCTTTACACACAGTTCCCTAATGGTATTGGAATAGATAGGTATGTATTTAATGTCTTGAAATAAAATAACTTTGATGCAAGAATTCCTTAATTCAAAGACTAAGTCAAACTCAAGATGAATAATTGGTTTCTCCAAGCTTAACCTCTTTGGATAAGGAGGTAACTTGGATGACTGAGGAGGCTCTAAATGTGGGAAATTTTTCTTTATTTTGACGTTATTTTTTATTTTTTGGGGAGTTTCCTCCTATGACTCTTCTTCAAAAATTCTAGGAGAGTTCTTATTCAACACCCTTCCCTGATCTAAGTTGAATTTCTTGTAAGTCTACTGGAGTGACCAGATAGGGAGGAAAGGTTTGTAAATAAATGTTAAAATATGGTTGAGTTACCTTATTATTGGGGTTGGGAAGTGGTTGATCATGAAACTATGTAGGTCTTGGAGGTGGGTTGGATGGAAGTTTTATTTATTGGGGTTGTGAGATTTGTAATTGTCGAGGTGGTGGTATAGGGTATGATAGTTGTGAGGGTGTAGAATAGGTATAGGAAGGCATGTTCCCATAGTTGGGTCCCTACCATCCTTGTTTCTAAGGAAAACTATGAACCTGTTTCTAGACCATCCTTTCCAAAGCATGGTAGGATACAAGCATTATGGTGCATACTTCTGACTAGGAAAGTATGGATTAAATTGATATGCGAGGTTTGAAATTATGCTTGGTGTCATTGGTTGCCAAGGTATTTTTGGCACAAGTGTACATAATTGTTTGGTTTCTTGATTCTCCCCTTGGTACACTACTTTTAGTCCTAGTAGAGCGGAGCACTATTATGTTGGATGGTATCCTACAAAAAAGGTGCATATTTTAATAGAATCAAGAGGACATTCTCTTAGAGGGTGTTTTTCTCTACATTTTGGACAAAAAATAGAAAGAGCTATTTTTTCATCTTTTTATTTTTTCTTTTTAAATTGCAAAGTATATAACTGTAAAATGAGAGTGCAAAGAATATCTGTTTTAAAATTTTCAAGCAAATTTCCTAATTTTTCCTTGGTGACACCACTTGTAGCAGATTTGGTGATTTTAGAGAGAGTGTCCTTGGTCATTTTCCAGATCTATCCTAGCTTCAAGAATATCTTCTACAAAAATCATAAATTTTGTCAAATATTAATCGAGAAACATCACAAATTACATTAAATTGAGTAAATTTATTGATTCATCTAATAGACCTCTCAAGAAAATGGTTATGATTGTTAGTAATTCTAACTTGTGTTGTTTAGATATTTGAATATTATACAATAATTTTTCAAGGTATTCCTCAAGGAAATAACCTTAATTTTTGTGCATCAGAGTTATAATCATATCTAGGATAGAGAATATCAAATTCAAAAAGAAAAGAGTTAGGATATTCACTTACCAGCCCATGGAAGTGAGGTAAAACCGAGGGATTGATATTCTTCATTTACACATTTGTCTTAGGATCTACTATTGGAAATCCAAAATTTACCTTTTCAGTTATATGCACTTCACCTATATCATTGGTTTGTATCTCTCCTTCTCATTCAACCATGTGTATGTTATTGAATGAACTGTACTCTAAGGGAATGTGTGGATAATCTGGTTCGAGGATTGGATTGAAATCTTCCTCTTCTTTCTTGGGTTGATGATATGAGAATCCTACTACCTATGCTTCTACTATAGGATTTGTTGGTGGAACGATGGGCTTATTGGATGCACTTGTTATACGTTTCTGCTTGGTGGAATTTCCTTTTGGAATTTTACCTGCCTTTCCTCCTTTAGTAGACTTTCCTGCCAACAAGTTAGTATTTGAAAGGGTATTTTTATCTTTTGAAACTTATCTACCTACTCCCCTACATCTACCTCTAGGGACTCTACCTCTATTCACAATACTAACATAGCTTTATAACTTAGTGAGATAGCATACTCACCAAAGTGAATGCGTTTGGATAGAACCTTCTTCAAAAATTATAAAGTAAAGGTGCCTTTGTGTCTTACCATTCACTATCCCTTCTGATCTAGTATGATAGTACTTGAAAGGAATAAATCACACACACCAAAAATCTATTCTAAAGAATGCAAAATTAATCCATAGAAGTGATACTCCCTTGTATCATCTTCCTGGAAATTACACCAAAAATGTCGAGCTAATTAATTGACTCAATTGTTGAACATATAATTATCAATCCGGGGGTGTAAGCTTAGAGATACCAAAATTGTATGTGTAGGGACTAGGACACAAAGATGACATTCTAGACTATTATACTCTATGGAAAAGAACATTCTTCATGCCTTAATTGAAATAAAACTATTCTATTACAAATAAAACAAGGTAATCTATGTGTATTGGGTAGAAAAACAAAGAAGTTGCTTGCTGGCCAAAGACTTACAACATCTCACTTAATATTAATAATTAAGTGTCAAAAAGAAATTATGTTCCTACATTCAATGACACTTTGTCTAATTATAAATTAAAATGAAGTATATAAAAGAATATCATTTCAATTATAATGAAACCTGGAGCTACCTGTAACCAAAGGAATTTAATTAACAAGCTAATAGAGGAAGAAACTAATTACAAGGATCGATCCATACATTCACACTACATGGAAACTCATATGGGCAACTCAAATCATCATCACACTAATTCTAGAATATTCAAGTGATATAGTTCAATGTCTTGATGCCAAATAAAGTTCCTTGAATTATTATTTGAGAAGTAACACAAAGATTGTTTTTTCAACTTAAGCTATTTTTGTGTTATACTCGAATCAAATCAGAGAATAAAACCATTGTGTAATCAAAACAATTGTGTGTAATCACATAATTATGGTTCAAGGTATTCCAATTAAAATCAATACAACAATGTAGTTATGATTTGATTCCAATCATACAAAGGCACGATTTTTACACAGAATTAATACACCAACATCACAAGGTTTATAATAAAAAAGAATATCAAAAATAGAGTAACTATGATTTAATACAAACAAGCTAATATTTGAAATGAGAGCTAGAACAAAGTATGCTACCAATATACTCAATTTATGAAACTTGAACAATCCCGTGATATCAAAGTGTCAGTTTCGAATTGTTTAACCTTTGATAAATTCAATACATGAAACATAGTTACTTATAAAAAAAATCGATGCAAAATAAGAAGATAAAAAAAAAAAAAATTACCAGGCAAGAAATGAAACCATATCTATCTCTGCAAAAAATTTCTTACAAACCTATACTGACAATAAAATCAACGAAAGCCAAATGTGGTGGGCCTTTATTAGTCGATGGATCTGTTGGCACAGGGGCAGACCCAGGGTTCAACGCTACAACAACACACCAACAAAGCCCTAACTACCGACCCTTTCAGCAACACCTGTGAAGCAGATGAAGTCTCACCTGAGGTAGAGGCAGGGATGGTTGCAGGACTCAGATGTCTATAAACTTAGCTGGGACACAAATCTGTGATTCTAACACTTAACAGAGTACTCAACAATTAACATTCATCAATATCCAATCTCAGTTACAGTGCAGTTAAACCCTAATTACAAAGCATCACAGTATTCATTCAGATCTAGCATCTAGCAACACTTAGCACGATAGAAAAGATCAGATATAGGAGATTCAAGCACTAAGAACATGTATATAAGTCAGATCTAACATCCATCCATATCATTAAGCACTAAGCATCAACACATCATTCATTTATATTAAATCACTAAGCATATTGACATATAAACACATCAACACATCGCACAAAGAAGAGCAACATAGCATGTACATGGTTCACCCCCACCCTGGGGCTACATCCAACAACTCTTTGTCTTATTTATTATCTTCTTCAATCAGTTACATAGACAGAGCCTTGAAAAACCTACTCCGCAGAGGACAGGAGATCTGCATAGCTTGCTAGATTGTCCTTCCCCGAGTAGATCTAAGGACACAACCTTCCTTAGTTTCTTGCAATGACTTACACTTAGCTCTGCAAGTCTCACACAGTATGCACAAAGAACTTACAACTCTTGATCACACAGATCCAACTCTAGAACTTAGCCATTCGTATCTCTTTATATCGCCTTAGCATATATTTATATATACAAAATAGGCCTAAGCATGGGTAAAACCCATGGGCCGACATTCCCATACCCATTACATAATCCCAAATCCCAAAAAGGGCCCTAAAAAGGGCCAAGATCTCGTGATATCTTCTTTGTCTTGTGCTCCACCTTCAATAGCCTTTCGAAGTTCCAAAAATAGGTCAAACATGACCAAGAATCCTCAAAACTGGGTCAAGAGCCAACAAGCCCCCAACACTCACTTGTGACTTGTCCTGAGTCACTTTGATCTGACTAGTTCTAATTCAAAAGCCTTGAGCTTGGCTCAAGCTGCTTCAAATTTTTCTTGTGCCACAGCCTCCTGTTCAGTGAACTCTTGTATGATTGCTTCATTGACAAGTCCCTCTAGGCGTTGTTTAGCTACAGTGACAACTTGCTCCAGTTCTTCTCCTCGGCTTTCGATCTCTGTGAACAGTTGGTAAGCCTTATCCTGTACAGGTTGGAGCCTCTAAGTCACTTCCATGACTTTGCTCTACATAGTGTGGACCTTCTGCTGGGCAGTGCGCTTCTCTTGGGATCACTTCATTCTTTCTACAGCTGAAAGGGGATTCAACTGCGGTTGTATCATTTCGGCTTAATACTTCACCTCTTGGAGCTGTGACTCCAGTGCCTTCAGTTCTGGATTCTCAGTGAGATGATCGTAGGTCTGGGTACTGTGATTAGTGAGTTTCTTACATTCCATGGAAAGGGCCTTTATTCTCTCAATTGTGCTTCGAGAAATTGCTTCTCTTTGATCCCTCACATCCTGCGGGGTGTTGGGCACTGTGCAGAGCTCTAAATCTTCTATTCATTGTTGTAGCTACTGGATAGCTTCTGCGAGATGCTCTAATTGATGCATGCCTTGGTCTTCTGCTTGTAGCTCTAAGCCTGTCACAGAGTGGAGGGCTCTGTTGGCTACTTCTTTTACTTCAAGTTGCTCTACGAGTGACTGTTCTTTTTCTTGTTGTATCTGTGCTTTCTCTTCTTGGAGAGAAACTTTTCCTAGAGAGAAAATTTCTCCTACTCTGCAACTCTGCGTTGTTCTACGAGTATGCCTTGCACTTTCTTCAAAGATAGGGTGGCTTGTTCTATTTCTTGTTTAGCACGTCGAAGGAAATATTTGACCGCATCATCTAGTCAGTGGAGTTGGGCTGGCTCATCTCCTAGCTCTGGTTCTCCTGATGGTAGGGGCACAGTGGACACTGCGCGGCTAGAATGAAGGGCCTATTGTACCCCTCGGAGTTCGACCTCAATTATATCGTACATTTCCTCCTTCTTGGCTTCTTTCTTCTCGACAATTTTCAGCAAAGCATCATTTAGAGCTACGATGATGAAATTGAAATCATCGACAATAAGCATGGTCTTCATCTTGGTCACGGTGCCTTTTGATTTCTTCCGGGAATAAGTTTTTGGGGGAGAAACCTTCCTCTTCTTTAGGGGATCAACCTCGTCTCTGGGTGGTGTTACTTCACCTAGCTTATGTTCAGTTCCTTTTCCATTTAGTTCTTCTACTTCATCATCACCCCTTCAGTCAGGTCATATGGAAGCAATCTTTCCTGAGGCGCTACTTAAATCTTGGACCTCTTCGGTCTTCTTCATTCCGTTGGGTCTAGGTGTATCTTGTTCTTTATACATGGTCTCTGGGTTGTCAGGGTTAGACATCTCTGTGGGGTCTGTGGCAAGAAGGAGTTATGCAGACCAGTCCTTAGTGATCTCCTCAAGGTCTTCTTCCGTGAGCTTGTAGTACGAATGAAGATGCTCCTTATGTTCATCAGCCCATGTTGTAATGTAGATAAAGTGTTGATATGCACAGAACTTCATCAGGGGTCAGAACCTCTGTAGGGTGTTTGGGGTCATGGGAGGTTCAACTTCGATGGCTCTCTTTAGCTACATGTAATAGGTGTGAAAAACAATGTTCGACTGCCACTGTTTATTCATATCACTCGAGTACCAAAGGGTAGTGAAATTTGTAGCAAGAGACTCGAATGATTCAATATCCGGGAAGGTCGCACCTTTCGACATCTCACAGGAAAAAAAGGTGATGAGGATCAGGAGCCAGCTAAAGTGAAACTTGTAGCCCTGATCCTGTGCTTCACGATAGTCTAGCACTAGCTAAATAACTAGGTACTTTTCCCAGTTCATCTGCAGACCTTCTACGCACTTCCTTGCGAGGTCAACAACAAATCCACTGACCTGCGTAGGCCTGTTCTTCCTTACTAAATTTCTAGCTATGAGCTGGCAAGCTAGGCACACTACACCATTATGGATGGAGGCTACCTTGTAGCCTTGCGTTCCTTTTTCAACATCATTGTATGTATCCTTGATCTTCTGTGCTAATGCATGCTCTGTGGCTTTTCCTAGATAGAGCTCCTGTGGGTCAGGTCCTTGCATACTTAATCCTGTGATCTTATGGATCAACATCAGATCGACTGTAATACGACGGTCTAACCATAAGTAACCACGATGGTAACATGAAAGTAATATCTTGACACATGCGTTCACTTCCTGGTGCCTTCCGAAGTGTGGGATCTTCATTCCATTTAGCAGGGTGGACTGCGCGAGGTTTATATTCCACGGTTGGGGGATTATCTTTGAGTTCTTCCCCTTCATCCTGGTCAGGTATTTTCACGGGGCGAGCATACTATAGTTCTTTCGATCTCCAAGGTTGAATTCATGGAACTTCAACGTTGTGATCTTGTCCTGCTACACACGAACTGCATGTATCCCCTTAGGGAGGTACGTAGTAATCATGGAGTACTCGAAATATCTTGGAATGCTATCTCAACTCACCGCGCCGGCCAAAGGCGGGATATAATCGGGAAATATGGATGGGATCAGCTTCGCATTAGCTATGTCATCTCTTTGTTTGGTTCTCTTTTATGATGATAGTCAGGATGATCCGGCTCCACGAGCAGTCGACGGAGAGGCTTTCATTGCTCTTCTCGTTGACACTTGAATACTTGCAGACATTGCTCTTTCAGACATTACTCTTTCAGTCATTAGTTCAATGAGAAATTCTTTGAAAAATTTCTCTATAGCGCTAAGCTCGTCCGACATGCACACTCATAGTTGAATATATTGGGTTCGAAGAGTAACTGCTCAATGAAACAGGATGAATGGAAATAATGCGATGATCACTGTGCGAAATCAACTAGTCTGTGGACTTAGATTCACGGTTGGAAAAATTGTTCTCGTTGCATGGCACGACGAGATAAATAGATAACTTGGCAACATATCTCTTGCAACGAGTGAGAATCCTTAATTAACTCGGTTATGTCCGTTATGGCACAGTCCCAATGGGCTGGTGGTGAAATTTCTGATCATAAATTATTTTCTACCTGTTTGGGTCGTCGGTCTAACGGTTATACTATTGCCAACGACTATATTGCTTCATCATGGAGAATTTCCATGTGACGCAATTCTGATATCTCGACGAAGTTCTAATTTTGCAAAGTTTCCTTCTGCGAGGTTCTCTCTGGAACCTTCTGTGACTTTTTGATCTTAGGTTTATTCTTACTTAGTTTTCTAACCTTCTTTCCGGTGAGCTTCATCTCAGAATTCCTTTTTCCATTATGATTCTTATCTTCTTTTAGTAGAGTAACTTTGCGTTGGTGAGATTCTTTCCTAAAAATTAGGGGTAATACTTTGTCTCTATCTAGGATAGGTACTTCAGTCTTCTGCAAATTTTCTTGTGTTCTTACCACTTCGACATCCAAGTCTCTGGTTTTAAATAGCTTTTCTCGGTTCTCCTGTTCTTCAATCAAGTGTGTGATCCTCCTAGTCATGAAATCTTTTAACTCTTGCTTCTTCTCCTCTAATATTTCTTCTTCTTTCCTTCTGGCATGATCTCCTTCAATCCAAGGTTTTCCTAGTAAGATAGCAAATGGAGCGTTGTTTTCAATAAATTTGACAACTTCAAATTCTTCCTCTGTCAAAGATCCATTTTCATTCATAGATATCTGGGTGAGATTTCCACATAGGTTTATCATCTCCCCTCTAAATAACCCTATTCCTCCCAATGAAGGAATCATAGTAGGCTTTCCTAGAATTTCCCAAGTTCTTTCTGTCATGATATTCACCTGTGTTTCCTCATCCAGAACAAATTCAATGTCGAAGTCTCATATTCTTACTTCAATGAATTCTTTTTCATTGAAGATCTCTAATAAGCTGATATGTCGGTGGTCATTCAGGGTTTCTTTCATCTGTAGCAATACTTTTTCTGATTCTTTTTGTAATATACCAGATATAAAATGTATGCAGAACATAAGTAAAATGCTAGTAATGGCAGAATAACAACAATATAACCAGAACATTCACCACAATAACACTGAAATGATATAAGAATAACAACAGAAATAACACTTTGAATCTGAAAGCAATGTTCATGGGCCTCTTCGAGGGGGAAACCTCCATTTTAGCAGAGCTCTATTGCAATAATATCCAAGCTAGGGTTCTCATACCCTCGACTCCTATTTATACTAAAAAGAAGCATCTAGAGGAAGATCCTTCTATAAGCGAAAGATTCTATTAGGTCTTCTTACATCTGCCTTATTCTATTTTATTGAAAGGCCTTATTAATATTGACCTTTATTACATCTCAATATATTGTTCTACCTATGTGCGGGTTAGGACTCTAACATGTCTGCCCCCTTAAAAATAGCCTTGTCCTCAAGGCTTGAGATGAGGAAATTGTTGCAGAATGGTAGCTGGTTCCCAAGTGGCGTCTGCTGGAGTTGTATCTTTCCACTGGACTAGCACTTCCTTGATGGTTCTCTGATGTAGGCGACGCTCACGCTGGTCCAAAAAGGCTTCTGTTTGTAGCCAAATGGATCCTTCTTCAGCTAACTCTGGAAGGTTGGTTTGAATTTGGCACTTAGCTCCAATCACCTTCTTTAAGCATGAAACATGAAAAATAGGATGTAGCTTCGAATGGATGGGAAAAGCTAATAGATAGGAGACTTGTCCCACACGCTTGAGCATGGTATAAAGACCATAAAATTTGGGTGCTAGATTATGACAATGCTCAACCTTGAGGGAAGTTTGCTTGTAAGGTTGTAGTCGAAGAAAAACCTGATCCCCTTCTACAAATTGACGTTCAGAGTGACCTTGATCTGCTTATTGCTTCATGAGATTATGTGCCATGAACAAATTCTCTTTGAGGGTACGAAGAATAGCCTCTTGAGATGTAAGTGTTAGGTCAACCTCCTGGACCTTCGAGGCACCCGGTAAGTATGAGAGAACTGAAGGTGGCTTCTATCCATATACCACATCAAAAGGATTCATGCATGTAGTTGTATGGTATGAAGTGTTGTACCACCATTCAACTAGGGGTAACTATTGAGCCCACTGATTTTTCTTTTTCGAGGAAAAACACCTCAAATATGTTTCCAAACGCTTGTTGACAACTTTCGTTTGGCCATCAGTATAGGGATGATAAGTTGTGCTAAGATGAAATTATGTGCCTTGTATCTTGAATAGTTCTTGCCAAAAATTGGTTATGAAAGTTGGGTCGCGATCAGAAACAATAGAATGCGACATGCCATGAAGCTTGAAGACCTGATCCATGAATATTTGAGCCACCGTGGATGCTGTAAATGGGTGTTGAAGGGCGCAGAAATGAGCATACTTGGAAATGAAATCAACAACCACCATGACGACGGATTTATTTCCCGATTTGGGTAAGCCGGTAATAAAATCCATAGAGATATCCTTCCAAATAGTAGGTGGAATCGGGAGCGGTTGTAGTGTGCCTGGTGATTTGACTGCTTCTCACTTGTTGCGTTGACACACGCCACATTTAGCTACAAAATTATGAATGTACTGTTTCATACCATCCCAGAAAAAGGAACGTTTGACCCTGTCATAGGTTTTGGTGAACCCGGAGTGCCCTGCTATGGGGGTAGCATGAAGCTCAAAAAGTACTGTGGATTTAATCTTTGATTGTTTACTTAAATACAAACGAACTTTGTATCGAAGTTCCTCATGGAGCCAAGAGTACCCTAGGGAAGCTGGAGCATTGGACCGTAATTGCTGGATCAACTATGAACTTTTGGAATCTTGTAGCCATTCCTAGCAAACGGCTTGAAGCCAATTTGGTACAATGAATGAAAGAGAAAAAAGGGATCCTTCGTCTTCATATTTTTGGGAAAGTGCATCCGCAATTGAGAGAGTATATGGAGAAATTGATCCACATGAGCAAGATGGTCTGTCCAGTTTTTTCTATAGATGAGGATATCATCAAAGAAAACTAAGACAAAATGGTGGAGAAAAGGATGAAAGACATGATTCATGAGGGTTTGGAAGGTGGAGGGGGCATTACACAAGCCAAAGGGCATGACCAAAAACTCATAGTGGCCCTCATGAGTTCTAAAGGCAGTCTTGGGAATATCTACCTCTTTCATACGTATCTGGTGGTAGCTCGAACGAAGATCCAGTTTAGTGAAGAATTAGGCGCCACTCAATTCATCCAGGAGGTCATCAATGACAGGAATGGGGAATTTGTCTTTGATGGTAAGTTTGTTGAGGGCACGGAAGTCAGGACACATTCACCAAGAACCTTCTTT